>JADGIG010000051.1:0-30984 GCA_018985235.1 Sanchytrium tribonematis
CGCTTCGTCGTTTAATTTCCAACTTTGCAAACCGCTTCTCGATTGATTTCGTACTTCTGAATATATTCGGTCTAACCATAGAGTAGGATGCGACTAATGTGACAATAAATGGGAGCTTAAGTTGATTGTACTTCGAGGCTAAAAAGAAAAAAGGCCAAGGAAACAAAATTCTCTGCAATTCAGGCACAATACTGTTTCTAAGTTGAAGTCTGTATAGCTTCGCAGCACTTGATTTTGTCTCTTGTCCCAATTTGATGTAGAGCCCGCCAGCTGACATGAGTCCTCTCATTTTAAGAAAAATGCTGGAAGCTCGCTCCATATGTCAACTCCTCAAAATTTATTAAACAGTCTTTCTATCTCTATTTGCTTTCAATAACAAAACCAGAGTCGCAAGGCAAATAGTGTTTCCCAAAAAACAAAATGAGTAGATCAGGAGATTGAAAATAAAAGGATATTTTGCGACAGTAAAAATAGGAAAAGCTTGAAGGATGGCAAACAAAGTGTAAAGATATGGACTGTACACGACATCTATCAAGACCCTGAATCTAATATCTAGTAATTTAGGTTTGTAAATTACGTAAAATATACAATGCAAGAGTAAAAAGTAATACTTAGAATCATCTAAAACTACAAGCGGAAATATGTTGAACGAAGAAACAAAGAGCCACTTATACAAGATGTATTGACTGCTATCTAATCTCATATGCATGAAATTGGCAAAGTATATTATAATAGTGAAAATTGGTAGCATTATTGTTTTCTCGTGTATGTGATAGCCAAACATGAACCCAATAAAACTAGTAATTGAGCATCCTAATAGTACCTGTTGATTAATAAGTGTTGGATTTTTTAGTTTTAAGATATTTCTACTCATTTGAAATGAAACTGGGATTGTTAAGAGCAAACACAAAGCAGTACATAATTTCGCTAAAAATTCTTCACTAAATCGACGTCTCCATTTAAAAACAACATCGGATATGCACCAAAAATTGCCAAGTTTGTCTTCGTATAATCCCCGATGCACTGGAAAGATACGTTTTACAATTCCTTGTGACTGTATTCTTAATCCTTCAAGTTTGTCGTCGTAATTGACGATAAAAGGTAAGGTGCACAACATTAATCCGATCAAAGTGGCGCCAGCAAGTGAAATAAGAACTGTAGACTTCTTTAAGAGACCGTTTTGCTTTAATATTATACAAACATAAGACATTCCTATTGCCGGAGCATATACCAATGCCATTTGTTTGCTCGCAATACAAAAAATAAAACTAATAGTACCAATAACATGATTCAGTATACCGTTTTTAGACACACAATATATGCTTAAAATTAAAAAAAGAAACATTAAATTGTTTGGTTGATAATGTATATAATCAATCAAAAGTAAAATTGGATGACATAAGATAATGACATAATCACTGGACCTAGCGTGGCTAAATCTTCTATTTTTTTTAATTATATAAAGCAAAAATAAATCTATCAAAAAAATAAATAGCCTCATTTTAACAACTAACATCTCGTCTTCAGTTCCATGAGCCTCATATGTCTTTGGTAGGGTTTTTCCATACAAATAGTGTGTGTAGGCGGTCATAGGAGGATAGTCAAGAACCCATTGTGTTGCGGTTTGATTTTGATATATATGATCTTCTGCATGGAAATACCATTGCTCAATCGGTAATGCATTGGTCATGTACATCCAATGCCTATGAGCTTGAAAGTCTCCAAACCTTGGAGGATCTTGATACCCAGAATGCGGTGCGTTAAATGTTAGAAGTCTCAAAAGTAGCTCCATGTTCCAACTTTCAAGACTGAAAATTATTTATTAAATTGCTTTTATGATTGAATAAAATATATAGCTGCTGTTAAGGATGCTATTAGAGAAAATGGCGTTACTGTGTAACATAAAGCAGTAAGCGTCGCCATTTCAAGAGGCTTACCAAAAGGATGCTGAATTTGGGATAAAATCAAATTCATCTGAGCCATTGGCATCAAAGTGGGCAATATTAATACAAATTGCAAAATTTTGTTGCTTTTATCTATTAAATTATGACTGCTTATCAACTTAACAAACAAAATTCCAAGAATCGGGCTCAGAATCATCCGCATAAAAATTACTGCACAGATTGGAATATAAACTGATTTTGGAAGATTCTGAGGAACATTGAAGCCTAGCAATTTTTTGAAAATGCTAAAGTCTGCATACATCAGATTCGCGCCAAATAAACTCAAACTAATTGGGACATATCCGTTTCCAATTACTTGAAATGTCTTAAATATGAAATATAAAGCACCAGATGGTTGAACAAATATTTCGTTAAGTGGTTTAGCGAGGCCAAGTATAAGACCGATTGTAATTCCCAAAATATTGGGATTCAAGACAATTAATTGAAACAATCTATTGTTAAGGATTCTTTTAGTTAATGAAAGAGTGATGGTGGGATCCGCAATTGTAGAGTCTTCGTGGTTTATAGACTTATAGTCTGATTCGATCCAAAATTGTCCGAAAGTAAATAAAAATGGAATTAAAACCAAAACAAATGCAGTAGTGTATGCAATCCCTTTGTCTGAATCACCAGGACCAAATGGTTCAGAAGCTCCGACTGATATCAAAATGGCAATTGGAAAATCACTCCAATTTCCAAATGCACAAGAACTTAAGACTGACTTTTTAAATGTTGACGTGAGAAAGCGCCTTGTTGAAAAAAAGATTATGAGGCCCATTACAATATAATAAACTTGATAAATAAATGCTATAAGAATGATTGATAAGTAGCTTGCTATATTGCCAATGTTGATTGATATTGCAATCTTAGTTAAAAGTAAGCAAGGAGAAAGGAATTGGATAGCAAGTTTGCCCAGCTCTTTCATCACAGTCTGATTATAGATCTTCTTCCTTTTTAAAATGACACCCAGTAGAACCATTATAAATATAGTTAAAACTGGTTGAATGGCACCCCAAATTATAGTGCCAATTAACATTAACGATCCCTGTTTGACATGGGTTTATAAGAATTTATTAATAACTTAAACGTCAAACTCGATGATCATTCCATCATAAGTAGGCGCCAAGTATAAACCTTCCTTGACAATAGGCAACTGTCTGCAAACATATTTTGCGAACTTTCTATCAAAATTATTGAGCTCGTCTATCATTGTTACATTTAAAGGACATTTTGCATGTAAATTATTCTCATGTACCAATTCAATGGTACGGTTATGTCCTAATCGATGAGAGTATCCAACAAACAGGCCGAAAGAGGTTCCAAATTTTTTAAACTCCTCAATAGCTTGGTGAATGGAAAAATGTGATTTGTGTGGAACCTCATTGAGTGCATCGAGCACAACAATAGGAACATTCCTTAAATGGTAAGATGTTTGTGGTGGAATGTTGACTGCATCAGAGATATATGCGAATAAATTTTCAAATTTGAATCCATAAGAAATTAGTTCACTCCCATCTGGATTGAAGCCATGGTAGACTGGTAAGAAATAAATGTTGTGATTAAAAATGGTTACTTTAGTCAAGGTATTATTTGAGTCGCAAACTTGTTTATCTTTTTTCTCAGAACAACATTCAATAAATTCTAGTTTTGCCACATCACCTCCTCCAGAAGCTTTTTCTACATCTACTAAATATGGAAATGCACAAGATACAACTTTCAAAGTGTCTTTAGAACAATATACAGGTATCTTATTTAAGGCCGTAAATTCTCTCAAGTCATCCAAGCCTAACATTGCGTCTGCGTGTCCATGACTTAAAAACACAGCATGAATAGTCGTGATATTGTGCAATGAAAAGAATTTTAAAGCAGAATGCCTAAAAGTCTTTCCACAATCTATCAAAATGTTTTTTTCTATTCCCTCGTCTTCCAAAGTAACTAAAATTGAAGTGTTGTTGCGAACATCTGGATGATCTGGGTTTATCAAATAATTTTTGCATACGCAACTTAGGTCTTTATTACCTAGACATGTTAAATTAGGCACGGATCCACTTGTCCCCGTTCCTAGAAACAAGATGCGCTTGATTTTGCTCATTTTGCAAATTAAGTTTCAGGGAATTTGGATTATAGATTAAATTGACAACAGTTGTTGGGAAATATAATTAAAAAACGATTTTTTGCAATATTGCTTCAACTTTTATTACAATGCCAATTTGTATCCGTTTCATCGCTAATGGATTTACGAGACTTGATTTTATTTTACTTTTTCATTTCTTGGCTTGCATTTATCTTGTTTTTGAATACAATATTAATTGCAAAGAGAAAGACTTTATTTTTCAAATTCAGGGGACCTTTTTTAATATTGATATACAATCTATGTGCCCTAGCCACATTCCTATCTTATTTTTTATTTGATGATTTGATTGACTTTATAGTACCCGGCTTCTTTATTGGTCTTGATTTTGGTATTATTCTGCTTAGAAATACATCAATACTTGCTCAGCAGCTTCACAGCCATTTTCATGTTTACAAGGAATTTGAATTGGAACTACATTCGTTAAAATTGAAACTCAAAAGAGATTACTTCGAACAAAATGCTTGGATTTTAGAATATAGGATCTACTATGTGCTTTCAATTGTAATTCCGTTTGTTGCGACAATTTTTTACGTATTTCTTAATCGACAAGGCCACGAATATATATTTACGTGCGATGGGCTTTTTGAATGCACCTGGACAATCAATTGCTTCTTCGTAATTATTGTTGTATTTAACGAACTTTTTTTAAGAGACTTTCAAGACTTTTACAAGATTAACTTTGAGTCACGTAATTTGTTTCTCGTGCTATTGGTGCACTACCTTTTTGTATATATTCAACCTTATATGACACTTGGAAGATTCACTCTGATATGTTGCCATTTCATTTTGATTGCAATCCGCCAAGTTTTTTTAGTGGCTGTTCCAATTTTTCAATATTCTTTGCAAAACTTTGAAAAAATTGGAAAAGAATCTGTTGTACCTGATAGTCTGGAATATCAAAGAATAATGACTTCTTATCTTAGAGTAAGATACTGCGTACAATACTATTTGTTCATTGTAGCTGTAGAACACTTCAAAAAAGAGTTCTCGGTCATCACGAAAGCAACAGGAAAAAGGCTTTTCAAAAAATTTCTGAATGATCAATCACTGCATTATCTTGACGATATTCCTTTTAAAATAATTGCCATTTGCGATGAATTGCTAGAAGCTGAGATGATTTTGAATTCTTTTGACGACGTTGTAGCATATATTGAGAATAATATTTTAAGTCAAGTCTCGAAATCTACAATTAATTTTAACAACTAGTAGCGAATAAATGTAGCCTTATCTTCAAAGTTATTCATATTCCATGTCCTTGGTTTGATGACCCAGCTATCTTGAAGAACTGGTGTCAAACTGGGAATCATTTTAATTCTTTCAAAATCAAAAATATTGCATTTAAATCTTGAAAATCCATCAATATTATATTTTCGAGTGTTTACACCTTTTCCAATTAGTTTAATATTTTCAATTTTCGTTCCAAATTGAGAAGGAATTTTTAAGAATCCGAATGGCCATTGCCAGACCAAATTGCGGACCTTCTCAGGAAATCTTAAAACGTCATCCGATATAATTATTAGTTTGTCAATTTCACACTGCAAAGGGGACAAGTCCAAACGATATTTGTAAGGGCAATCCGATCCTATTTTCATATCACTTTCAAATCTTTCAACAATATTGATAGCAACAAAGTATTGTTGCACCATAACTTCGTTTATCCCGAATTCCAAAGTTAGTTTATCAAACCTAGAATTATTTAGCGTATTGTACAAATTATCACAATCAACGTGATTTCGAATGTAAAAGTTTGTAAAAGGGTAATATCCAATGGAATAATCCGACGAGTGAAATAGTAAATAAATCGATAAAGCATATCTTGTCGGAGTTTCTCTGGCATTGATTCCTACTTTGTACTTCAATAACGTTCGAGATGGGAGATTTACTTTAGGGATCTCAGAAATTGGATCCGTAAAAAGGTTTCCTATCGTCAGATCTTCAAGTCGTTCTAGTGCAAGCAACGATTTGTACATATTGTATAAGTCAAGGTGGGTCAGGTAAGTTGATTTTATATGGATATTTAATTTTGTCAAATGGAAACCAAAAATAATTGGGAAACATTCTTTGAGAAGCAAATCTGTGTAATCTAATCTAGTTTGTAAAGTAAAATTTGAGCAATTGGTTTTTAGAGAATATTTAATGGGCATTTCAACAATAATTTCTAAATTCTTAACCGTTTTGCAATTCAATGGGGATAAATCAATAGAACCATTTCTAAGATTTATAATAATATTTGCATCTGGGACCCAGTCTAACGCCTTTATCAAATTGTTCAAATCGCGCTCTTCCCAAATTATGATATGAAGATGTCGAACATAAATTCCGATAGACTCGAATTCGATATTATCTTGAAAATATATCCGATTGTATTTAATATCCGGATATAAACTTCCTCTCATTACCTTCAAAATACTTTCTCGAATCTCTTCCACATTATCGTATAGGATTCTCAGAATCATAGAGATTCTTCAGTTTCAACTTTAAGTTCTCCTTCAGAAGTCTAGATTTTTGAATGAATGATCAGATTTATCTACGTTCACTTGGTATCAACAAAATACATGATGTTGTCGATCATTTGATACCAAATTACAATGTTAGCAAGGAATTGAGACAACATACAGGATGCGTGAACACGGTCCAATTCAACAAATCCGGCGATTTAATGGTTAGTGGATCCGACGATAAGTATATATGCTTGTGGGATGGATTTTCTTTCGAGTTAAAAGAGAAAATATTTACAAATCACGGTCACAATATCTTTTCTGCAGTTTTGCTGGAAAATGGTGAAGGAGTTCTAAGTTGTTGTGCCAAAGGCGATGTTAAGCTATCGAATTTCAGTGGGGATAGCACGCAAATATACAACCATCAAAATGACATGGCATACCAAATTGAACTGGTCGATAGAAACACATTTATGAGTTGCGGAGAAAATGGAATTATAATGACATATGATTTGCGAGAAGCCCATTATGGGGCATCGGTTTTGGTAGATTCTCATAAGGTCTATAATTTTGAAAAAACTGTACACCAGGCGTCTCATAAAAACACGATGACAGGAATTCCAAGTATGTCAATGAAGAACGATATTTATTTTGCAGCCGCCTTTAACGACGATTTTGTTAGGACGTTTGATCGTAGATGGGCTGAAATTTCAATTAATGCTTACTGTCCTGATAAATTCAATCCTTATAGTGCTACCAAAGATTCGACTATTATTAAAAGTCGGTTACATATGACTAGCAAAATCACAAGCTGCCAATACGATCCCCATGGGAACGGAAGTTTGGTTATAAGCTATGGCGGAAATTGCGTGTATGTTATAGATCCTGACCAAGATTTCACTGGCGATAATTACTTTAAAACAAACATTTCGGCAAAATGCCTCTCTGGACATTTGAATAGAAGAACTATGATTAAAGAAACTTCATTTTTAGGTAATAGTTCTCGCTACGTTATGAGTGGAAGTGATGATGGCAGATTATACATTTGGGATCTCGATACGGAAAAAATTGTGAATTGCTTTGAAGCTGACGACGATGTTGTGAACTGTACAGTATCACACCCTTTTATACCCTGCATTGTACTAAGTGGAATTGACAATAGTATAAAAGTTTGTTTCCCGGAGCACGAATCGTTTGATGAAGCGCAATTTGAGGAATATCTGGGAAATAGAGAAATTTCTGAAACCATGGCTTTAAGACTCCCACTGGATCGTCTAATGATGAGTACTTCATTTTGACTTAGTTCTGAGACAAGGTGGATTTGATGTTACGGACGAAGATTACGAGTCTGATTAGAAAGAAAATAAAGTGAAATTCCAGATAGGATTATTTTTTCTAACAAAAGATGAATATTTTTGCACCAAGAAAGACACCCCAAGAAATTCTCAGGCAACACAAGCGATCGATTGACAGAGCAGTCAGGGATATTGACCGTGAGAGATCGAAACTGGAGCAGCAAGAGAAAAAATTGCAAGCTGATATAAAAATTATGGCAAAACAAAATATGAATGCATGTAAAATAATGGCAAAAGATATTATAAAAACACGGCATCATATAACTAAACTATACGAGATGAGAACTCAAATGCAGGCTGTAGGATTAAAGATACAGACTCTCAGTAGTAATGCTCAGATGGCAGAAGCAATGAAAGGAGTTTCTAATACCATGAAAGTAATGAACAAACGCATGCAACTGCCTCAAATAGCTAAAATCATGCAGCAATTTGAGCAAGAAAGTGAAATTCTTGATATGAAACAAGAGATGATGAACGACAATTTTGAAGACATGAATGAGGAGGAGGAAGACGAGACAGACGAGCTTGTACAACAGGTTTTAGATGAAATCGGAATAGGAGTTTCCACATCTGTAGCTTTAATTAATTTAGGCACCAGTAGCTCCTAACTCGCAGCAAGCTGTAGATTCAGATTTAGAAAAGAGGCTCGAGCAGCTTAGGAAATAAAATACCTCGAAATAAAAATTCCAACTAACAATAGATGATTTGCTGTCTAATTTTTTAATTTAAATAAAAGCTTGATTGGCGACTTTTGAAACTTTGATGTACGATGGTTCTGCTTACGATATATTAGGAGCCCTACAACTTGTGGTATACCTATGTGTTCTCGCTGCATATATTGGTGCTTTTAGGTGGGAGCAGTTAAGATTTATGAAGCAAAACAAATTAATTAACTTTCCAAATCTGCCTTTGCTTGGCGTTATTATCTTATATGTTCCAGTTATAGCATGTACTTGGGCCCGAGATGTCGAAGTTGTAATCAGTGAAATATCTGTTTCATCGTTTGTTATGGAGATGATCTGGTTATATTCTGTTTGCTATTTTTTGATTCAATTGTTAAAGTTTTCTAATCAGCATCAAAGGAAACATCTATTTTTACTAGCTTCTTGTACCTTGGGCCCTCTTTTGATTTTGTCTTTGTGTTTTTTTGGATTATTTCCCATAGAAAAAATCCAAGGAAATTCCTCGGTTCAAGGTTACGTGGAGTTTTTACGAATTTCACTTTATTGCAATTTTTGCATTCATATGATTTTATTTGTGATACTTTATTACCCTTTTATCAAAAAGCACACAGTATTATGGAGTCTTTGCGCCTTAGCCTTAATTTTGACCATTGTTTGCGCATCTTTATATTCCGTATTTCCAATACAAGAGCTTCACATATTTGTAACCACTCTTTGGCTCATGATAGTCATTATTCATGGGTTTATTATTACAGACTTTACACGTCGAATTTACAAATAAAAAATAAAAATCATATTTTTCTGACATGATTATAAAACTTGGATCTCAGAAATTTGAGCCTGAATATGTTGAAAACAATGACGATGTTTGGCGAATAACAGACAAACTGACTGTAGAAAAGGGAGACAAATCCTATGAAGTAAACAGTGTAGACTATGGTGATAAAATTTATTTTGGCAATGATATGAAATTGTACCATAGCAAACCTATTCAATACACAAAAGTTGATTTGACAGCACTGAAGGAATCTATTGACACGGCAACGGATATTGTAGACAAGAGAAAACTAGCAACTGCTTTGCAAGTGCAATATATTGGTATTCCAAATCTTGATGCAGCTACTCCATTGGATGATATATATTACAGAGATATGCATGTATTTACTTTATTCAAAAGTGAACTACTAGCTGGAGCTTGTATTGGAATTGAACAATTAAACAAAAATGAAGACAAAGACAACTTGGAATTGTTTGGTTCGACTTTCAGAATTTGTCACTTTTTTATTCTTAAGCCTTTTCAAAATATGGGGCTTGGGCGGCAACTATACGCTGAAGTCAAAAAATTCGTTAATGAAAACTTTGATAGACTTTGTGTTGAGGATCCAAATGAGTTATTCTGTAACTTAAGAGATCATTGTGACTTGAGAGAAGTACAGGAAAGCGGTGGCTTGTCCGCTTTACTAAATAGGGCCGATGGGGAGTCATCGAAAAGATCCAAATTGGACCCCATCTCATTCGTGGGCAAATTCAATGGAATTCGAAATTATATCTCAAAGTTGCAATCGAAATTCCGATTATCTCCAGTAATTTATACTAACGAAGGATCAGTCAGTTAGAGTGTACGAGATGACCATTTTAGATGAGCTTTCTTTCGGAATGGAAAACAAATTTGATTTATTACAAAACTTTGAAGTTATGTCGAAATTTATGGAAATGTTGGCTGATCGAATTCAGACTCAAAACCAAACAACAGAGGTATTACTGCCAGTTGAGCAGGACCAAAATCAAAGTTTACAACAGACAAGTTTGCTAAGAGTGCAAGATTACCTAGATGTATTAAATAAAATGAGATGATTTGCCTCTTTTTTCGTAAAGAAACAATAGAATGCATCTTCATAGCGAAAAGAGATGTTTCTGAGCAACGGGAACGAGAACTACAAAATGTACTTCAAGATATGTTGCCGAATTTGTGTCGAGGGAAACCTCCTTAAATTTTGTTTTGTTCCCAAAATTATTCCTAATTGGATGGAAACACGTGATGGGGGTATAAAAAGAAATTAATCCCCAAAAACTTAAGACCGTACTGTACAGGATACATGTATAGTTAATATCTAGTGTTTAGTCATCTGACTAGGTACCTTGATCAGCTCAGAAGGTGATATTTTCGTTGTAGAGAAGAGGGACAACTGCATTTAGCAATGGATGATCTTGCTCGTAGTCGTATGACATTGAGCATCTCTACAACGGTATCTGATGAGTTGCCCTAATATGTTTTTGTTTTGTTTTATAATAACTCCGATTTTCTATCTTTAGAGGACGTCGCCTTATCTTAGGTTACGTTGTCTTACATCTCCAAAATTAGTGCAATTTTTCAAATTGTATAACTTTTCAGTATACTTCTCTTTCCTTTCATGGGATCATCCCCAACTTATTATTAATTTCGCCAGACCACACAATATTTTTAGCCATGATCACATGGACCGTCGCAATACTCAAACGCCGTGACCCTTTAAAGTCTATAATCAAATGCGTGTCTATTTCAAGTTGCCTCAAGAAGACAATAAGTTTTATTTAATAAATCATTTAAAAAGTTGTACAAATCAATACATTTGCATCTCTAGATCATGAGTTGTCATTTCATTATTTTGTGTTCCCTGTACATAGTCATACGTAATATACGTATACGAATTATCACATCCAAACCCAACATTGTACTTAAAGGAACCAATAACGTGCAAGGCGAAACACCATACGTGACGTTGTACGGCGTCGTGATTGGTACACGTGAGTATGAATTCTAGGGGTAAAGTGCTATAAAAATAAAGCAGCCCATCCAGGCCAAAAAGTATCACAACATGTTAAGTCAACTCGACAGAATTGAATTGTACAAACCAGGCAAAGACTGGTATAAGTTATGCTCCCAATTTGGACAATTTCATGGTAGTGTTTTTATCTGTCAAAACTGTTCTTGTCAATATGCCAATGTCAAAAGGACAGTGATAAATCATTTACTGAAGCACTGTCTGCGAGGAGAACAGCAGAAATTTTTGGTAATGGAGCTTGTTAAAATTGGGGATACCTCAAAATATGTCAATGATTGGTTCGAAAAGCTACAACGCGGTGAGCTTAAAAAGTTTCAAATTAATTTAAACGAAGTCGAGTGGCCAGCCATTAAGCCAGCTATCCCTGCTATACCAATCAATCGCATGCAGAGATTAGACTCCAAGTTTGATTTGAGTGGAGAAACCAATTTTGAAAGCCGGTTATCGAAAATCAATACTAATTTATCATATAGTATTCCCAGACAAGAAGAAACTCCTACTTGTGATAACATTCCATCGCAGAAGTCGACTGAGTCTGAGGTCGATGATCAAAATGAAATGCAACAGGAAAATCAACCAGAAGAGGATGACGAGGATCAACTTATGACTCCCAAACCCAGCCCTGAGTTGGATCAAGTCAAAAAGATCAAGTCAAACAAAACCATGGGACCTCGCAACCAGCCACCGGCATGGAAAATTGTCAGTACTCAGTATGGATCTTTCACTCCTATGAATCAGACTGAAAAGAAGACTTCTAGAAGAAGATTTTGGTACACATGTACTGCTTGTCAAGCCAGAATGACAGAAAACAAGACAGGCATTACTAACCATTTATTAAAATCGTGTTTAAGCATTGACACTGAAACAAAGCGCAAAATTTTGGATTTATTATTAAGTTTTGGAGAAGATGCTCCATACATTTTGAAAATGAAAAGTATCAATAATGATAAGGTACATAATGCTGGAAGATCAGCTAGAAGAGGTAGCCGGCAGTCATCCGCTGGCATTTTGAGAGGCTCACAAAAGCGTGATGTCAAATCGCCCTTTGGAGATCAGATGCAAAGAAAAGTCAATCATTCTATATTTAAAACTGACTTTTCTAGACATCCTACTTATTTTCCTAAGTGGCAAGAAAATTTAATGGATCATCAAACATTGAATGCATTGGAACATTTTCCTCAGTTCCAAAATTTACCTAAACCTATGTCTTGTGACTCATCATTTAAAGATGACAGCTCTTTTTTGGCTTTGAGCAGTTTTGCAGAGTTGTTATCTAACAAATTACAAGAAAGCAGTATTGAACCAGATTTAAATGCTGTCAAGGCAGAATTAATTGAGCGTAAACATATATTGGATTCTCAATTTAAAAATCTAAACAAATTAGAACGATTATCGAAAGTCTCTAATTTGATGTTAGAATTCGCTTGAATAAATCTGTATATTGTTTATTTTGGGGCAACATTGTCCACAAAATTCGACCACGCAAATGAACCGCTTTTTATAGACGAAATGGATTCGCTTTTACTGTCCAATTTCTTTAGACTATGATTTGATTTCGTCTGACCATAAATTTTGTGGTTTAATGCTTTATTTGAGTCACTTGAATGAGATTTGAGGGACTTGGGTTCTGAAGGATTTTTCGCCTTTAATAAATTTAAAAAGGATATATCTAAGTCGCTATTCCTGCTTGAGGGAGCAGATTTTTGAATTCCAATAGACTCGACTCTTGCATTTAGAGATTGGGTAGATTCGAGCTTTGGGATTGGGTCCAAAGAATGATTTCTAGTGGACCCAGTTACTCTAGATCGTGATTTTTGTTTATCCTCGGAAGGCGAATCTTCAAAATCATCGTTATACTTCTGAATTATGGAAAAGCTTTTCTCATGATTCGAATTTGATTTTGACAAAGAAGAGGCGTTTTCAATTTTGGGTTTGGATGATACAATGGCACTCTTGATGGCAGATAAAGAATTTTTGGATTCAGACTGAGATTTTTTCACATTAGAATTTAGTATGACGCTGCTCGAAGAAGCATATATGTCTACAATTTCATTAGCAAGATTCAAATTATTTTCTTTAGAAGTTGATGGACTTTTTATGCTACTTAGAGTTGAGCTATTTGAAGTTGATGTTGACTCTCTGATTGATTTGGATTTTGATTTTCTAAATGAGCCGGAAACATTTGTAGTGTTGTAGCTCCCATTTTCAACAAATTGACGTGTGGGCGATTCATAAGGTTCGGGGCCATCCAGATATTTTGATTTTTCAATATATTTTTGATACAAGGTTTTTTTACTGTCAATCATTTTCGTCTGGGTAGATTTGTGACGAGACTTCATTGGCGGAATTTTTGACTCGCGAACAAGAGGTGTCTCATTTGAGACTAAACGATTTAAGCCATTTAGCAAAGTCTCTAAATTTTCGGTTAAATCCCGTAAGGAGTCTTCTCTACCTTTAAGTTGATTCACGAACACTAAGGCTTTGTGCAACTCCTCTAATTGTAGTTGAAAATCGACTTCGACATTTGAAATACCAAAAGCAGTCATATCCACTTCTTCTGGTTTTAATTCTCTAGGAGGCGCTGTAACTGGTCGTTCCTTGGTATCAAAGTACATATAGGGTAGCTTCAAATGTAAATTATTTCTTGTGTTATGCCAAGGTGATATTAATTGATCAAACGATTTATATTTTTTCCTTAAACTCGTCATTTTCTTAATTTCCTCTAAATTTGATTCGTTTATAAAGTTATTTTTTACATTGATGTGACTACATCCAATATTGTCTGACAGATAGGTGATGATTATTCTCAAAGAGTGATTTGTCAATCCACAATTTTCAAGGTCCCATTTTTTAACTTCTTTTCTTCCAGACAAATAATTCAACATATATTTGAGCCCAATATCCCTGATATCATTTCCATTTAAAGATATGCGAGAAAATGGTTGGTCAGATTTTAGTAATAAATGTACAAGATGCTGAATCCCTTCGTATCCAATGTGACAGGCAGATAAGTTTAAAACTTGCAATTGGCTCAAATCATTGTATTGCATTAACAAAGAGTTGCCTAATTTTGTATGCGGTAAAGACAGCAATTGTAAATTCTTCGTTACCACTATTTTTTCTATTTGGTTTAATAGTTTCGAGGTCAATGTGGTCCCACATATTTCCAAGGCAGTGACATGATCCATTCGACTGAGCAATTTTTTAATTAAATTATGAACATTTTGTTGAGATTTTTCATTTAATTCAACAGGGTTCAAATAAACGCATATTCCTTCATATCGATTCAAATCCTCGGTGATTTTATTAAAATCTTTTTTCTGATTCAAATGTAATGGTATAATCAAGGTTTCCATAATATTTTGGCCTAATCATGATTTTAAGGAGTTTAGCTATGGTTCAAATTTACTATCTTACAAATTCCGAGATCAACTACAACGATTTGGCAGTACCCATTGAAAGCTTGAAAGTACTTGACAATCACATTTTATTAGCTGAAGCAAATGAAGTTCACCTAGATGGTGAAAATGGACGAGTCAATCATTATATGGATAAAGCAAAGCATTTGATAAATAGCTACAAAAATTACAAACACGCACTCTGTATTTATTTATTTTGCTGCCAAAATACGGAGCGTAAAAAATGGAAATTAGCATGTATGTGCAACATATCGTACTTATACACAGAACTACAGGATTTTACAGAGGCTAAAAGGGTAGCTAAAAAAGCATATGATATGGAAAAATCGCATTACAAGGCTCTGATACGGCTGTGTTCTATTGCAGAACGCCAGGGAGATTTGACGGAAATGATAAAAATTTGCGAACTCGGGCTACAAAATCCAGATGAAAATGCTCAATTATATTTTTCCAAAAAGTTGAAAGAATCCCAAAATGCAGTTCAGAGAGACGAAAAACAAAAGCTACGCATGGGAAAGCTTTTTAATGATGTTTTATTTGATCATCCCTCAATCGACACAATCGAGGGTTTTACCTTATTATTTTATAAAGACTTGCGTGCAAATGAGAATATTATATTTGAAGAAAGCACACGAACCTTTGAAGTTGCTAAGTCATACAAAAAAAGTGCATTTGAAAATTGCATTCGAATGAGTTCCACTTTTAGGAAAGTGCAATCTGCACACAGAGAAGACGAAATTCAGGTATACATGGTATACGGAATGTTGCTAGAAGACTTTTATAGAAGGGAAATGATTGTGTCAGTCACAGATGACAAATTTGCTTTACCAATACCAAGAAACTTCAGAATTGAACCTAGTTGCCCAAATATGGATATTCAAGTCTCGGAAATGCTGCTCAAAAATATATTCAAATATTTTTTTAATTTATTTCAATTCCAATATAGAAATGAACAAACTGTTACTAATGTGTTAAGGAATTATCGTACTCCATTGATGGCAACGTTATATCAAGATTATGATGACGTAGAGGTTATTCAAAAGGCACTGTACGAACTCGTAACCTACAACATGTTGGATATGTACAAATACAAAGAAGTTGTTTATTTCAAAGCAAGAGATTCATAATAAATTTTGTTACTGAAACATTTTATGAGCAAAGAAAAACTGATAATATTTGACACAACATTACGAGATGGCGAGCAGAGCCCAGGAGTCACCTTGGATACACAGGAAAAGATTAAAATAGCTAAACAATTAAGTATTTTGGGCGTTGATGTTTGCGAGGCTGGATTTCCTGTGGCAAGTGTTGGGGATTTTGAGAGTGTCAAATCCATTGCAACCATAGTGGGAAACATAAATGATGGCAGAAAGGAACCTATGATCATATGTGCATTGGCCAGGGCAACAAATAAGGATATCGAAACTGCTGCGAAAGCAATAGAACCAGCAAAAAATAAGCGGATTCACACGTTTTTGGCAACTTCCGATCTGCATCTAAAATACAAGCTTAAAATCTCCAGGGAGGAATGCATTACTAAGGCGGTAAATGCAGTCAAATTGGCAAAGTCTTTTGTCAATGATGTTGAATTTAGCTGCGAAGATGCTGCCAGATCTGACAGGCACTTCTTATGTCAGGTGATACAAGAAGTAATTAAAGCAGGTGCTACTACCTTGAACATCCCCGACACCGTTGGCTATATGCAGCCAGAACAGTATGGAAGTCTTATCAAATACTTAATCGATAATACGCTTGGTAGTGAAAATGTGATTTGGAGTAATTTAATTCTTACGTAGGCACACACTGTCATAATGATTTAGGACTAGCGACGGCTAACACCTTGGCTGGAGTCAATAATGGTGCCAGGCAAGTTGAAGTCACGATTAATGGGATAGGTGAGCGGGCTGGAAACACTTCATTGGAAGAAATCGCCATGACCCTTTATGTTCATGAGAAATCCTCTCAAGTCTATACCGACATTGTTAAAAATGAGATTTATAAAACAAGTCAATTGGTCAAAAATTTTACAGGAATGGTAATACAGCCAAACAAAGCGATTGTTGGTAAAAATGCTTTTGCCCACGAATCAGGAATACACCAGGATGGTGTTCTCAAAAATGCAGAGACTTATGAGATTATAAATCCAGAGATAGTTGGAATTCCTAAAAACAGTATTGTTTTAGGAAAACATTCTGGTAGAAACGCCTTGAAGAGCAGAGTTGCAGAACTGGGGTTTATTTTGAAAGATATTGAACTCGATGAGATTTTCAAGACGTTTAAGAAACTTGCGGACTCTAAGAAGAACATTACCGACGATGATCTCATTTCTATACTTACCGGCGAAGAGACGTCAAAACAATTTTATGAATTAAAATCGCTGCAAATTGTAGCTGGAACGTCTGCACTGGCCACGGTTTCAGTTGAAATTTTGAAAGAAAATGAACAAGAAGCAATAGCAGATGCAGCAGTTTCTAGAAACGGTGCATTAAGTGCGATATTTAGCTGTTTAGATCGCATAGTCGCATCTGATAATATAGTAGTGACATTAGATCATTACCAAGTTACCAGTGTCACCGAAGGCGGTGACAGTATAGGGCAAGTTAGTGTTAAAGTAAGATCCCAAGTAAACGAAAAATCAGTAGTTATTGGAGGGCATGCGAATGATGTGGACGTCTTAATTGCCTCTGCAAAAGCATATCTTAAAGCATTGTCACGGGTCAAATTGGCCAACGGACGTAATGAGACCCGGGATACTTCGAGCGAAATTTAGTAAATTCTATTCATATAATTTGCAACAATAGGAGTAATGTCAACTACATGCAGACGGCGACTCTTGCAAGACTTTAAAAAGATACAAAAAGAACCCGTTGTGGGAATAAACGCGACGCCCGACCCAAATAATATATTGATGTGGAATGCATTTATAGTGGGACCGGAAGACACAATTTTTCATCAAGGTATATTTAAATTACGTCTGGAATTTGACGAAACTTATCCTCAAAAAGCACCCAAGGTCTCTTTTGTTACTAAAATTTACCATCCGAATGTTTATGACAATGGTGCGCTGTGTCTCGATATTATACAAACAAGGTGGAGTCCCAGTTACGATGTCCAATCTATTTTGACCAGTGTGCAGTCCCTATTAAACGACCCTAATCCAAATAGTCCCGCCAATGCCGAAGCAGCTAGATTATTTCAAGACAACAGACCCGAATACGACCGGAAAGTCAGAGAGTGTGTCGAGAATTCCTGGCTACAGGATGAATAATTTATTTTGAAATAAAATGCCGTACTATTTAGGGTTTACATATTTCGAGCAATTAAGACATGCGTCTTCGCTTTTTCGACCAAAAGTATATCGATGACGTCGGGTATCAATCATGTCAAATTTAACTACTACTACTTTGACCACAGATCCTGTCACTTTAACAACGACCACCATGACCCCAACAACTACTAAGTCTGTGGAGAGTGATACTTTGACCTTTTCAGTTGTCTCGACGATGAAAACGACAGTGATAACAAAAAGTGATGGAGCAACAAGTATCAGTCAAGTGTACGAAACATTTACTGTGAGTTACCCGCGACCTATAGCTGTTGCTGGAGCTTCAAAAATGTCAACTTTTATGGTAATCTTGTTGTTTATGTTTGTTTAATAAAATATAGTCTTCAATTTTAGGGGATCTCCTCGATGTCAATTCAAATATACAGCGCTCAACAATACTGTAAATTCGATTCTACTAAACCTATTCAAATTATGGATGGGAAAAGAATGACATCGTATCAGCCAGGTTCGGACGTGGTTGACGCGATTTTGGTCAAATCGTTGAAAGCCAAACAACCTTACTATTTGGCCATTTGTACGAAGCACGCTATATTGTTATTTAATGGAGAGACTGTCATAAAGCAAATTAAAGAAAACGTAACCAAATTGACTACTTTTGAAAATACTATAGTTGGAATTAGTTCTCAAAAATGCGTTCATTGGAATTATGATTTGGATACAACTAACACGTATGAAGTAGACATCGAAGGAGAGATTAACAGCATCTCTTTAGCGAATGATCGCCTTATAATAGGGACTTCTAGATTGTCAATATTTTCTTTAAATAGTTTGCAATTATTGGCTTCAACCTCCAAGTCAGACCACAGCATTGATTTTATTTCAAATATGGGTGATTACGTATTTGCGGCTTCTTCATCAAGCAACGCAATCAATGTTTACAAGTTAAAAAAAGATAAGCGAAAGAATAAGAAACTCATGCTACTGGACACTGTTTTTGTCGATCAAAATATACAGAATATGTCAATATTTAACGGATGGATGACGCTCACGCATGATAGCTCATTTTCTTTAATTGAATTAGGAGAGGAATTAATTAAAAAGGGTACCACAATTTTAAATCAAAAAGTAGATGTTGCTTTGTGCGATTTAGACAAAAATGGAAACCTCACTGCGCACCTATTTATTAAGCCATTTTCAAGCTACTTTTGTTACGACATGAAAGACTTCCCTCGCGAGATTGAGTTGTCCAATGACGAGATGCAGCAAGAACTCGCAGTGCCTAAAATTGCAATTATGGATCAATTAGAACCTACATTGGGTGATCTGATCCCGGATATTGAACCTCAAAACGAAACTGAGATTTTACTTGAAAGCACACAGACCGAATTGACCCCACTTTTGCTTCAAGCTATTAAAGGTCATGATCAAGCATTACTTGAGACATGTCTGCAGTCTGGTAGAAAAACCGCTAAGAAGGCGCTTAAAAGTCTTAGCCCCCCTGCAGTCACGGAACTCATTCACTTATTAAATGAGCGAATGCAAAAACAAATGACCGAGACTGTTATGGAATGGATTGAGGATCTTCTTGTATTTCACGGATCTTTGATTCGAAGTGGCCCTGCTATGAAAGATATTTATGCGTTGGAAGCACTTATAAGTGAAAAGTCTCAAAATTATCAGCAACTTATGGATGTGTGTTCACAGCTTGAACTGGCTCTAGCTTTAAATGATAACATTACTGCATCTGATGATGAAATGGAAATGTAATAAACTAGTTTTTAATTTATTGCTGACGAATATAACTTTAGACTTTCGTCCATTGATCCCGAGTAATCAAAAACATGAACTTCATCAACTTCAACTTGCAATTGAGAATTAACTGTACCCTCTACTTGAATAATTCTATCGGTTGGAAAATCTCTGCCCTTTAGAGTAACAATTCCACTACCTTCCTTTAATATAGCATATCCATTTTTGTTTTCATCGATTGTACCTACCAAAGCCACATTCTTACCGACAAACTCATTCAATCCTGTACTTGCAATTCTTGTCGCTACAACCATCAAATAGACTCCTTGTAACAATTGCAACTTCGAATGAGGTACAATCAAACAACACAGCAAATACCTCGTGACCGGAAAAGAGAAAAATGGTAAGTTTTGAATGTGATGACATACCTACATTCTCTGATTGAATGATGAGTACTAGACTCCTGATTCGCACAACTCATGTAGATTGAAATTATATTATGACTTTACGTTCTTCTCAAAAGCAATAATTATAATAAATTAAACCTAATTACTTTTCAGAATAATGAACTCCTTGAAATGGTAGAAGACAATTCTACAGCTGCAGAATCTGCAAAGCAGTTGGGAAATAAATATTTTAAAGAAAAGCACTATGACAAGGCCATTAATGCATATACGGAAGCCATCAAAATTGAAGAGCGACCAGCTTTTTATTGTAACAGAGCAATGGCAAATTTTCACTTGGAGTATTATGGCCAAACAATTAGTGACGCAAACTCGGCAATATTACTAGACGACAAATTTTTCAAGGCCTTCTACAGGAGAGGCTGTGCATACGTACAGTTATTAAAATTTGATGAAGCTATTAAAGATTTTAAATTAGTTTACACAAATACAAAAGATCCAAATGCCTATCAGCACTTGGTATCATGCGACAAAATCATTAAGCAAAGAAAATTTGAAGAAGCCATTAGAGTAGAGGAAACAAACCCATTCGACAAAGAGGATTGGAAGCAGATGATCGTTAGCGATTACTCTGGTCCGTCGGTCGATGCGGAATTTAGTATTGAGCTGGTGTACAAGTGTGCAGAATATATGAAAGAAAAAAGTCTGCATAGAAAACTTCTAATGAGGATATTAGTTCAATGCTACGAAGCATTCAGATGTCTAGACTCAATTGTAGATATCAAAGTCCCTAAAAATGGACTCTTGACGATTTGTGGTGATACTCACGGGCAATATTTTGATGTTCTGAATATATTCGGGAAATACGGGTGGCCTAGTGAGTCCCACTATTATCTGTTTAATGGAGATTTTGTGGACAGAGGGTCATGGTCTGTTGAGGTAATTACCTTGCTTTTGCTTATCAAATGCGCTTTACCCAACAGCATCTATTTGACCAGAGGAAACCATGAGACTAATGACATGAATAAGGTTTATGGATTTGAAGGTGAAGTGAAAGCAAAATACTCTTCCTCTTTATTTCCATACTTCACAGAAATTTTTAATGCCTTACCTCTAGGTTTTCTAATTGAGAACAGAATATTTGTTTGTCATGGTGGTTTGTGCAGCGAAACTCCTGATATTGACAGTTTAAGAAAAATCAATAGATTTAAACAACCACAGCAAGGATTTTTCACTGAACTCTTATGGAGTGATCCTTGTGATGCCGATGGCGTAAATCCAAGTAAAAGAGGTGCCGGAATTAGCTTTGGTTCAGATATAACTAAATCTTTTTGCGAAAAGAACGCAGTAGAACTTGTCATTCGATCGCACGAAGTGAAGGAAGAAGGTTTTGAGATTGCACACAACGGAAAATGTATAACGATTTTCAGCGCACCAAATTATTGCGATCAAATGGTATTTTTAATTGATATAGGGTAACAAAGGAGCGGTAATTCATTTTTCTTTCTCCGAGACGCCAAAGGTTGAGCCTAAAGCCAACTTGGGTATCGTTGGTGGAATGAATGGGTGGATTGATCAGTTTTTAGCCGTTCCTCATCCTAATGTCAAGCCTATGGCATATGCTGGTGGATTTGGACAAATGCAATAAATTTATTTTTTGGCTGAGACAAATGGGTATCAAATCCCTAACGAAAGTTTTGACAGAACACGCACCAAATGCGACCAAACTTAAGCCAATAAAATCCTACTTTAGCAGAAAAGTTGCGATAGACTGCAGCATGTGGATTTATCAATTTTTGGTTGCCGTTCGAACCGGAGGCAATAACATGCAAGATAGCGAAGGAAATACAACGAGTCATTTAATCGGATTGTATTATAGGACAATAAGAATGCTGGAAAATGGAATTGAGCCTGTTTTTGTTTTTGACGGAAAACCACCAGATCTCAAGTCCGTTGAATTAAACAAACGAAAAGCAAATAGAGATAAGGCAGAAAAGGATCTGCAGAAAGCGAAAGATGAAGGTAACGCAGAAGACGAGGAAAAGTTTAATCGCAGATTGACTAAAGTCACTCCTGAACATAATGCCGAATGTCAAAAGCTGTTGACTTTGATGGGAGTTCCTTTTATTATTGCACCATGTGAAGCCGAAGCTCAGGCTGCAGAACTTGCAAAAAAGGGGAAAGTTTTTGCTGTAGGTACAGAGGATGCCGATACACTCTGTTTCGCAACTCCAGTCTTATTAAGAAATCTAAGTGCCGCTGATAACAAAAAACTCGATATTAAAGAAATTACTTTATCCACCATTTTAGAGGATATGAATTTAACTCAATCTCAATTTATTGACCTTTGCATTTTGTTGGGATGTGATTATTTAGAGTCGATTAAAGGACTGGGGCCTAAATCGGCTATGAATTTGATAAAAAAGTATGGAAGTATAGACAAGATCGTAGAGGCTAAAGCTTCTGACAAAAATGGAAAAGGTCTCAAATTTGATATTCCTGAAGTTTGGGATTATCAACAAGCGAGAGAACTGTTTATCAACCATCCAGTCATACCAGCCGAAGACGTTGATTTTAAATGGATCGACCCTGATGAACAAGGCTTAGTAGATTACCTTGTGACTGAGAAAAACTTCAGGTAATTTTCTTTAAATTAGCGAGGATCGAATCCGGAATGGTGTAGCAAAAATCCGTAAGACTAGAACAAAAGGAAAGCAAGGTAGACTTGATGATTTTTTCAAATTTTCAAGTGCCAAAAGGTCTACAAATGAAAATTCTAACCCTGTCAAAAAAGTTAAAAAATAAACTAACTTTGTTTATTACTCAAGCTTTGATTCGGCTTCAATTCTGTATCTCGTGTATTCACACAAATCGTCTACATATTTAGTCTGCTTGGAGTGAATTTCGCTCAGGCTTTCCACCAATTCCCTTTTGCATAACGATATATAATATTTCACACCCTCCATTGCCATTTTATACTCATTAATAATGGGCAAAATGTTTGCTTCTAGTGTTTGTATAAGCTTTTCAGATGGTGTTGGCGTTTTTTTCTTATCTACTTTTTTAGGTCGCAACGAATTGATATAAGCAAAAAAACTGGCTTCTAATTCATTTTGCAGCAAAATGTCTTCAAAATGGTCAAATTTTAATTGACCTATCATTCCACCCTCGAATGCTTTTTGGAGCTCCTCAAAAAAGCTATTTAGACTTAAATTAAAAGCAAATGTACAATTGCAATACTTGAAATATAAATTCTTCAAGTCAATTTCAATTTTGCTGTGCCATTTATGAGACAGAAGAGAATCAACATTATCTTGGTTGTCATTTCTATAAAAATCTACTTGTTTCCACATTCCAATAAAAACCAAATTAAATTTGTTTTGATAAAATGATTTAAATTCGGAACTAAGTCTCTCGGAAATATCATGCTGATTAAATTCGATTTTAAGCAATTCATAGTTTGCCTCTAAATTATATTTCCTTTGAAATTTGGATAATATATTATATTTACAACTCTCAACATAAGATTTCAGGCCCAAGTAAAATGCCTCTAAATCCTTTGCAAATTCCGCCAAAGAAGAACTTTGCTGAATTATAATTACATTGTAAGCATCATGAAATTCATCGATAATTGGTGCGTCTAATTGCTTTTCTAAATTTACCGAAAAGATGGGAGTAGGTTGATGATTTCTACTTTCACATATGGAGTATTTTGAGTCGATAAGCACATTATTTCGCTTTACTGTTTCCTCAGGAGAATCAGTCTTAGGGATGTGTATTAAAAATTGAAGTGGTACTTCTGTATTCAATGCTTTACATCTAAGGCAAAACTCCTGGAAGATTTTAGATGCAATGACGCCCAGGGTTTCTTTTTCATTTAAATTACAGTCTATTATATTAAATGGCGCAGTCCAGTCAATTTCTGATAATTCAAATTCTCTTGCGTTCGAAACTTCTACAAAATAGAAAATTTGACACAAATGATTAAAGGATTCGACAACGTATGGTATGGAATTGAATAATGAAATTGCTTTTTCATGGTTTTTTAAAAGTTGAAAATTTGGATGACGCTTAAACAAACCGAATTTATCCATTAGAGAATTGACATTATTCCCGGTAATTGACTTAAATCTTCTTCTCGTTTCACTTTGAAAAATAACATTTGATTTCATCAAATTATCAATTTGTAGCAAGGACATCTCGATGCACTCAAAAATCATGCACTTTAGACTAGAGCCCAAGTTTTTATAAAATATAGATTTCAAGGCATCCGAGGAGTTTGCTTTTGGCAACGAATTATGGAAAAAATCCATAGAAAGTTTCTCTGCTATTAAATTTTGTCTCTTGGAGAAATCAATCTCTTTATCCATAATGTAATTGGACCATATCCGCTTCTGGTTCTCAGACTCCTTATACTGCTGCGCTAAAAAAGCTTCAATTGTTGTCTTTTCCTCAAGAATGTGGATCTTATCTTCATCAATAAAAGAACTCTTTATAAAATTATCTATCTGTTGATCTAAAAGCATCTTGAAATCCCTAACAATCAAATCTTGCAGTGAATTGATTTGATTCTGTGGGACGAGAGTTTTGGCTTCGATACCTTGAGTTTTTGAATCTGTCCTCTCCAAAATTGGAGTTCCCTCGTTACTTTCTAATAAAGAAGACTGACTCGCATATTTATCAATAATTTTATCCAGGTTGGTCATAGTGTCGATTTCCTTTTGAATAGTTTTAACATCGAGATTTTCTCTTGATATTATTTCAGGTAATTTCAGTTTCGTCCCAAATTTTAAAATTTTTTTCACATCATTGCTGAAGACGTGTTGCTTAAAATTAAAATTTTTTTGATTGAGTCCATCCGATATCTCAAATGTCACTTCGACGTTGCTTATTGAATCCAATAAATTTCTATATTCGATTTCATCCTGTTTTAAAATTGCGGCAACCTGTTTGGGAGAAATATAAATTTGGACACCTGCAAGTAATCTGGAGATTTTGCTCCAATTTGCAATTCTTTCATCCAGAGTAGGTCTAGAGCTAAGATTTAATGAAAATCCTTTATTTTTCAAACAATCTTCAATTTCTAATCCAGAAATTTGAGAAAAGTCCAACATTGGCCTTAATCAAAAAATATAATATTTTGAAATCTGCGCATCAAAGATTTTGGAATCAAATCTATGTAGTTGGTTGCACCTATTACAATTATTTTGCCTCGCCCTCTGTCTTTCAACTTATCGAGTTCTGCATGCAATTGCCATAAAATTTTACAAATATAGTTTTCATCTGAACCAAAAATGACATCAAGCTCGTCAATAAATATAAATATACAATCACTACCTACATTAAATAATCTAGACAGCGCTCTCTCGCCTTCTCCGACATGCGACTTCAATATATCTTGAATTTGCACATTGATAAAAGTAGGACTACCTCCAATAGCTACAATTTCTTGTAAATATGCCCTAGCCATCATAGTTTTACCTTTTCCGGGAAGACCATGAAATATAATGCTCTCAAACGAATTCTTACTTTTATAAATATTCATAAGTTGTGTTTTTACAGTTTCACGGCCAATAACAGAGTTGAAATTGATACTTTTAATAGGATCGACTAGACTACTCGCGTCATCCTCAGATATGGAGCTTTTTTTAAAATATTGCAACATAAAATTGTATACTTTTGATCTGTCTGTTGCAAACGCAATAATTTTAATTTTGTTCTCCTGAGCATACTCGAAAGCTATTGCTAATTGCTTGAGCTCGTGAATGGAAGAATCGTGATGAAAATCTTCTAAATGTCGAATATACAACACTTTGCCGTGTTTCTTCGCGTACGCAAATACTGCACGGATCCCATGAATTGCATTATTAAAGTAAGTTTTAAGAAGTCCCAAGCTGAGAATTACGCAGTCTTCTTTTTTCATAAACTTGTCAATTTTTTCGCAATTGCCATATACAATTAAGTTTTCCAGTGGTGGAAAAGTCAGTTTATTAGTTTCCATGAAAATTCCCCTTTTTTATGAAAATTTTCATTAAAGTGCTAATTTATTATCGAAATGCCTAATTCATGCAGTGAAGGAATCAGCCAAGATTTAAATTTGGAATTGCAGCAATCAATCGGACTTAGCCCATTGTTATTACGACTGTGAATAGATTTTCCGAAATTTGCGGCAAGATACACCACAACTTCTCCATTACTCAATTCACATGCGAGATGTATAGGCAGGTTCCCCTCAGAATCTTTCAACTGTTTTGCTCCTCTGCTACATAACAATTCAACCATAGCTCTATTTCCAACGCTGCTACACCTATGAAGTGGTGATTGTTGATATTTATCAACTGCATTTATCAAATCTGGTTTATTGTCCAGTAGCAACTGCGCAATTGGTATAGAGCCTTTAGATGCAGCAAAATGAAGAGCCGATTGACCTGTTTTTGAAGTTTTACCTAAATCAACCTTGCAATTGTATGTTAATAATTGAACAATTTCAAGATTTGTGGTTGCGCACGATAATAAAAATGGAGTAAATCCACCATCATCAGAAACATCTGCTAGAGATATATCGATTTTGCTTAGAATAAATTGTACAATTTTCGTGTGCATTCCGACCACAGCCCAATGCAAAGCGGTCCTACCGTCTAAATCCTTTAGTTCTAGTTGATCCGAAAGCTTTTCTACTTTATGAAAATGTCCTAGGAAGGCAGCTTCAAAAATTCCACCGAATTTGTTATCATTTGAGATTTGAGTCATTACAGAAACAAAGGAGTTGATTTACTTAAAATTATGCTATCTTGACTCTGTCATTTTGAACATTGTATGAGCAATTCACTAATTCGATTTTCACCGAGGAATTTTGCTTCAAAATCTCATTGATATAATTATCAAAATATAAGGCTGAGATATTTTCAAATCGAAT
This sequence comes from Sanchytrium tribonematis, assembly GCA_018985235.1. Taxonomy (NCBI): domain Eukaryota; kingdom Fungi; phylum Sanchytriomycota; class Sanchytriomycetes; order Sanchytriales; family Sanchytriaceae; genus Sanchytrium; species Sanchytrium tribonematis. The sequence goes on from JADGIG010000051.1 coordinate 27,150, forward strand.
TTGTCTCGCAGAGCATCTGATCAAGTACGAAATAACATTATCGGATAAAACTATTGCATTTTTGGTTTTATCTCCGACGAAAGTTATTGATTTTAAACTTTTGCCCTGAGCTGTGCAACTTTCAACAAATGTATTTAACAAGTTTGGCTCTACAGTAGATGAGTTTAGTGGCAATCTGATTGACTGCAGCGTGTAATACTTGATTCTTCTCAGTATGTTAAGCAAAGTATCATTAGAAATGGATTGTGATGCCAAGTCTACGTCATCTTTTGAAAAATCTATCAGTCCATTGTATTTTGGATTTGTAATGATGTACTGCTTTCCAATTTCTTTGATCAGGTCAACTTTTGAATCAAGTTCCGCTTTGAGTTGTGTAAACCCATTATTTAAGCCTTGGACGTCGTCGTTGAAGTCTAAAAAGTACCCGTCATGAAGTCTTAATTGCATTTTAAATGCATTGATCTCTTTCTGTTGTTCTATAACTAATTGCATCAATTTTTCAACCAAAAAATCTGCGGTTACAGCACAAACATGATCTTTCACTTTTTGTTTTGTTCCTTCTACTTTGCAACCAAACAAAAATTTTGGGCATTTTACCACTGAAAATTCGCAAATTTTTAAATGTTCTGTTAAATCCTTTCTCTTACAGGATTTGGAGCACCCACTTGACCAATTAGTACAGAAAACTTCCATGTCACCCAACTGAGCAGCAAGGTTTTCATCAACTACCGCATTGCTAGGCTTGCAATCTTTACAGAAAACTTTCCACTCTACCACAAATGGCACATCGCAAGTCTCCTTACATTTAGAACAAGACAAAGATGAATCTGGTCTCTTTAAATAAAAATAGTTTTTGCTTTTAAAAACTTGGGATTCTTCATTTTCCTCTTCTGAGTCACCATGATAAATCCCCATTCTTGGCCTTTTTAAATTTGAAATTAGGATAAAACAATGCTCAAATTGCAGCGCGACATTGAAAAGCAAATAAAATGCAATCATATTATTTATTATGAGCAGCGCCCTTGCTCATATTACGTTAATTCTGCTCAATGGCACAACGACAATCATTCAGAATTCGAGAATATTGAAAAAATTGAAAATTACAGAAGGGGATATCTGCTGTACATAAATATCAACTACTGCATTGGATCTTTTACAAGAGTATCGTACAAATCGTTCTTAAGCACTTCTTTTTCAGTGGAAGAAAGCACGGGCCTAAATTTATTACATCAAAAACGCATCCAGTATGTTTATAAGATTTTATCCAACTTCTTTTTCGGAGATGTGAAGCTCACGGTGGGAGAGTTGACGAAATCGGATATCGGAGTCTCTACAATGAAGCAATTTGAATGGTGCAATGATGAATTTCAAGATTTGAAGGAAAAATGCACAATGATTTCGACAAAAAGAACTCAGCCAGTGAATTTTAAAATCGATTCAATTTATATAAGTTACTCCTATGCTAGGCTAAATAGAATTAATGAATACATCATATCGTGCGAGTCAAATTCTCTTGATTTGTCGCTGGCTGACGATGATAGTCGAGTACTTATTCACATATTATGTTCATACGAATTCTATCTAGATAATTTCGTGGAAAAGAGAGACCCTTACTTTTTGTTTGTTTACTGCCAAAAGTTGTCCCGAACTGTTGGCAAAGTACACAAATCTCTTAGAGTCAAAAATACGCACGAAAATCTCAAAATGTTTCGAAGCTACTTGTTTAGCCATTCCTTGCGCATATTGGATGAGCTTTTTACAGTTTTGGAATTCCAAAAAATTACTGAAATCTAATGCTCGACATTCTGAAGAACAAGGTCCCTTAATGACAGGTAACAAGAACTCTCCATGGCGAACATCAATTGCTCCCATTTATCCCTAATCTCTGTGTTTATAGTATTTTTTAAGGAAGGTATGTCCTGCAGCATAGAGAGAATCATAACATAGAGCTCCGTAAATTCGCTGGAAGTTGATGCCAATTTTGCAATGCTCAGTAATCTCATTGTGCGTTTGTCATTCTTCTCTTTCACCAATGATGATTTTCGACTCTGAGGGGCGCTATTTAGCTCAATATCCGTACTCAAATTTAAATTGGAGCTAGAATTTCGACGAAGTTGTCCACTTTCATAGTCTATAGGCCATTTGAAATTAACATGTAGAATTTTGAATGTTTCGAGATCCATAGGGAGCTTGAGATAATCTTTGTGCTGAAGGACATAAGATTTGGCATTTTCACCCGCCAACTGAATAGTCTCAAACAGATCTGCGTATTGCTTTCGGCTGTATAGCAAATGACAATGTCTGTCGAATAAATCATTAACATTATGAAACCTTGTGAAGTAATCCACAAATTCATACTTGTACCGGTCTGCAACCATATCAACAATGTGAGTTGAGTCTAAATAAATAAGGAAAACCTCCGATTTTGTTAATATATTCAAGTATTTCTCTACTTAATTGCATGTCCCTCACATCCAGAGCACCTTTTAGAAGTTCAATACAGTCATTTTCCTGAAAACTATTATCATTTTGGCTTAAAACTAAATAACAACTTGCTGTTCTGTACTTTTGAAGATTTAGACATTTTCTTAAAATTGAGTCGGGATCTTCTTCAACAATATCAAATAAGTCTTTCCAATAAACGCTTTCCATTTTGCGTGCCACTTTTGCAAGCACATCATAAAAATTGGAATAATATTTCAGAACACGAACTAGCATTTTTAAATATTGACTGTCATCGGTTTCCCTACTTTTTTCCCAAAAGTATGAAAATATTATTTCTAAATAAACTTCATACTGCGGGTCGGTCTTAAAATGGTCCAGATAGGCTTGAAGAAGTTCTTGTTTTTTCATGTTAATGCATAATTGAAAGGCAAAAATATGCAAAAAGGGCTGTGTTTTACTTGCAAACTTGATGTATGGCGCGTCATCATGAAAAACACGACTAGCCTCTAACTCAATAATTAATAATAGACCCTTTTGAATATCGACTGCTACTGGTAATGAATGAACGTTGTAATTAACCTGAAAATCAAATGGCGTTTTATCAATCATACAAAATATTTTAACATGCCCAGGGCCCAGCAAAACAAAGCAATGTGAGAATAAATCTGTGAAAATTGGAAAATAACTCAATCCTAGAAGAGAATATTTGTAGTCAATTTGGAAAGTTTTTTTCAATGTCGTAATTTTATCGACTTCCTCCACCTTGTACACCATACATGCTATCTTGTCGTAAGTACTCATCACTCCGGACAAGCTACTAGAGGAAATATTGTTCAAAACGAAGCCCGTTAGATTTTTAAAAGGAAGATCAAGCTCAAATAAATATTCGATATGTTTCAATCCGTCAAAACTATAAGCTGCTACTGTCCCTTGCTCTTCATTTTTCCCAAAAAAATACAAGTATGGCTTAATATAATCCAGTCGCTGGGCAGGATATCCAATCCTTATCCTAGGAACACTTTCTAGATTTATTTCCTGACTAAAGTCTAATACAGTGACAAACTGTTCGGAATAATGATTCTTTACAGTCGTGATTAAGCATATCAGGCAGTTATTGACAAAAACAATGGAATCTATCGTAGTGGAACTACCATCCTTAAAGTCTATTTCTTGCCAAACGACTTGAGCTTTGCTAAAAATATGAATTTTAGTCAGTCTTGTTAAAAAGAGTAAGTCTTTGGTGTTCAATATATTAACAGCGGAAAATTTCTCCAAAGTAAAACCAGTAGGATAGCTCAATGGTATAAAATGACAACCGCCAGGAATACTGAAAGGTTGAGAGACCGTGGTTGCTATGTGTAATTGATGTCTAGTTAGTAAGCATGGAAAC
>JADGIG010000052.1:0-30760 GCA_018985235.1 Sanchytrium tribonematis
CCAATCAAAGATTTTATTTTCTAGCATAGTATTGGTCCAAGTATTTTGGAGATATACGATTTAGCATTTCTTTTGGGAAAATTCTTAGTAATGACCAAGCCAAATCCAAACTTTCTACGATGGTTCTACTTTCATATGGACCTTGTGCAATAAATGTTTTCTCGAATTTCTCCAAGAATTCAAGCGATAATTTGTCTTCTTGATTCAAAGCTTCTTCACCTACCACAGCCTTCATAGCTGCTGCGTCTCTACCGATGGCATATTTGGCATACAATTGATTTGAAACATCGCCATGGTCTGCCCGAGTCATTCCTGAATTAAAAATAAAAACCTTCTCCAATAGCAGATTTCATTAATCGACTAAGACTAGGAAGCACATTGATAGGCGGGTAAATTTGTCTGTTGTGTAGCTGCCTATCGACGTAAACTTGTCCTTCAGTAATATAACCCGTTAAATCTGGAATAGGATGTGTAATATCGTCATTAGGCATAGTCAGAATTGGAATTTGAGTAATAGATCCATTTCTCCCTTCAACACGACCTGCTCTCTCATAAATAGTAGCCAAATCAGTGTACATGTAACCTGGATATCCTCGACGACCCGGTACTTCTTCACGGGCAGCACTAACCTCTCTCAAGGCATCTGCATAAGAAGACATGTCAGTCAAGATAACAAGCACGTGCTTTTCCAATTGATATGCATAATATTCTGCAGTTGTTAAAGCTAGTCTCGGAGTAATAATACGTTCGATAGTAGGATCATTTGCCAAATTAAGAAATAAAGTAACTCGCTCCAAAGAACCATTTTCTTCGAAATCTTGCTTAAAAAATCTTGCAGTTTCCATATTGACACCCATAGCAGCAAAAACAATTGCAAAATTATCCTCGTGTCCATCTAACACATCTTTCTTCTGCACCAAACCAGCTTGTCTACAAATTTGAGCAGCAATCTCGTTATGAGGTAGACCAGCAGCTGAAAAGATTGGAATTTTTTGCCCACGAGCAATACTGTTCATTGTATCAATAGCACTAATACCAGTTTGGATCATTTCTTCTGGGTAAATTCTAGAATATGGATTAATAGGTTGCCCCATAATATCTAAATGGTCATCAGCAAATATTTGTGGCCCATTATCCAAAGGTTTACCACTGCCATTAAGAACACGCCCCAACATGTCTTCACTGACGGGCATTTTCAGAACATCTCCTGTAAATGTAGAATTACAATGTCTGGAATCAATTCCAGTGGTGCCTTCAAAAACTTGAACAATCGCTTTTTTACCTTGAACATCCAAAACTTGTCCTGTTCTTTTGCTTCCATCTGCCAAAGTCAGCTCAACAATTTCGCTAAACTTGGCAAACCGAACGTTGTCCATAATTACTAAAGGACCATTGACGCCGCTAATGGTTATATAATTAAGCCTTGGGTTTTTAATGTAATCTCTTGTAACAGCTGCAATTCGTGGATCCATTTCTTAAAGTCAGAAGGAGTGTTTGAAATTTTATATTTTTCATCGATTTATTCTAGGATCTTTGAATAATTAAAGCTCTCGAATTTTATAATTCACCTAGCGCAATATGTGGCTCTAATACCAATTGTCCCTCTTTTTCTAGAAAACAAGCTCATAAGGTAAATTTAACTATTGCCAAATTAAGAAGAAATTAAATGAGCATTATTTTTATTTTCAACGACTTAATGTTTTTGTTTCTATTGAATATAATTAATAAATTACCGCTATTAGATAATTAATATTGGTGAGACTCCACAAATAAATTTTTTAATAGGAATTTATTGATTCACAAATTTTCCGCGTGCTTCGGAAGAACAATTATTAATGCTAATGAAATAAATTTATCAGCATATCAATTAACGCCTCAAATTCAATTTACCTAACTCGGGCTAAAGCGACGTCGTTTACAGTTTTGGAATTTTTTTAAATGTTATCATTGAAAATCAACTTGACTACTCAAGGTAAGATAAAAACGATGCAATTTCCTGGAAACATAGCTATACATACTATCGTCCAGAAGATTAAGGAAGAGACTCAAATGGGAGAGTCGGCCGATCACGCCTTATATGATCCAGAGCACAAAAGGTGGTTGAAAATGGAAAAGACTTTATTTTATTATGATATACCTAGTAACCATGTTCTAGAATTTAAAAAGAAACATCGTCCTTTAAAATTAAAAATGTTGGATGGAACCCTGAAAACTGTCTTAATTGATGAAAGTTTATCAGTGCAGCAATTGGTGGATTTCTGTTGTGACAAGCTACAAATCAATAATCCTGAAGAATTTTCTCTAGGTATGGAAGTCGAAGTCGATGAGAAAGAGAAACAGAAGAAGGAAAAAGATAAGGAGCTCTCAAGTTTGACCGACCAGGCATTCAGATGGCTTAATCCTGATCAAGCATTATGTGAGCAAAATATTACTAATGAGGATGTATTAGTTTTGAAAAAGAAGTTTTATTTTAGTGATCAAAATGTAGATCGTAATGACCCTGTTCAATTGAATTTAGTCTACACACAAGCCAGGAATCAAATTTTGTCAGAGAAACATCCTTGCACATTTGAGGAGGCCATCCAATTTGCTGCGATTCAATGCCAAGTTCAATTTGGTAATAATGATCCAACAAAACATAAACCAGGTTTCTTGGAAGTGAAAGATTTTCTTCCACCTGAGTATCAAAGATCCAAAGATGTAGAAAAAAGAGTTTTTGCTGAACATTCTAAACTTGGTGGTATGAATGATTTAAATGCAAAATATCGATACGTGCAACTCAGTAGATCTTTAAGAACTTATGGTGTTACTTTTTATTTGGTAAAGGAAAAGACAAAGAAAAAAGGTGTTTTAGAACCAGTTTTGCTTGGTATCACGAAAGAAAAGATTATGAGGTTTGACGTGAAGACTAAAGAAGTTGTTCATAGTTGGGCGTTAACCACATTAAGACGATGGGCCGCTACTCCAAATTCTTTGACTCTTGATTTTGGAGACCACAGCGATGCTTATTATACAGTTCAGACTGCTGAAGGAGATGTCATTTCTCAATTAATTGGTGGATACATCGACATCATTTTAAAGAAGAGAAGAGACGGAGAGCGAAAAGTAGAAGATGGCGCTGAAGAAATGGCAATGACTGAATCTATCCAGAGAGCACCTAAAATGGAAACTGCTAGTTTGATGGCTTTTAAGGAACAGAAGGCTCAAATGAAATCATTTGGAAATGGTCAACAATCTATGAAACCGAGCCAGACAGTTGCTCAGGTTGTAAAGATTGGTTTTGCGACTCATCAGGTGAGCGGTAATGTCATGAAGAAAAATGAAACACAAAAAATCGAAATGTCAAGTTTCGATGCCGTTCAACAACATCTACAATCTGGATTTGCAGCTATAAATTCTGCTTGTGTTGAACTACAGTATCCAAGTGCGATTCAACCTTTAGATACTGAGACACATCCAGAGGCATCTGTGTGGAAGAAAGAGGCTTGGTTTAAACATGCTGCTAATATAAATTCTAGGATGGTAAAACATGTGGAGAGCACCTCAATTTTGTTAAACCAGGCCATTTTGAATAAGGAAAGTCTAGATCTGGATCTTGTAGGTGGATCTATTTACACATTATCAAGTAATCTATCACAATTGGCAGCCGAAGCGAAAATGATCGGATGTTTTGCTGAAGATCAAGATCAGGCAGATAGAATCTTAGATTCAACTCGAAGAATTGGTGCATCCACCGCTGAATGGCTTTTGGCTTGTCAAAACGCGCTAGAGGCTGGTCTGACCCCTCCTGAATTGTACAAAGCATCTCAATCCCTTGTAGATACAGTAGATGAGCTAATTAACTTATTAGGTACTAAAAACAGTAGTGATGAAGATAGACAATACGTTCTAAGTGCAGCTCAGAATATCACTGTTGAATTTTCTCATTTAATCGAGGAAAGCAGTCAATTTAAGGGTGAGCTCAGCTCTGTGAACAAAACAAAGTTTGAGAATGCGCTTCTTGATTTAAAAACAGCGTGTGCTCATGTTTTGGCTGTAGCAAAGTCTGTTTTGCCTATGTTGGACGTTACAGAATGTACCACACAAGCAATATATGCTGCTAAAAATGCATTAGAGTCCTCTCAAGCTATGTCTGGATTTCTGGACGACAATGAAAATGAGGGATTTGCGTACGCTTGTCAACAGCTCAACGGGAATATTGAAAGATTAGTGTCATTGTTGGATGGATCTCAGGAAAAGAACGTCGGAAATTTGAGTGAAAAAGTACAAAAAGTTCTGTCGTTGACAACTGAAGCAAATCAAGTTTCCTATGACGCTGATGCACTATTGGCCAAAATTAAGGAGATAACAGTAGCCTCAGCTGAATTATCGGCAGTCATTACAGCTTCAATTAACCAAAGTAATGATCCAAAAGAGATTGAAAGATTAAAGGCCGCTGCTAAAGATGCTGCAAAGAAGACTAATGATCTAGTTCAAGAAACAAGAAAGTGGACTAAAGACCCTGATAATGATGATCTAAGAATGGGAGTCTTAAAGAGTGTTGGAAAACTGCAACTTGCGATGAAAAGTGTAAGTGGTGATACTAGAGAAAACGCTATCGAAAATTTACTTGAAATGGCTCAGAAGTCAATCTTAAATGTTTCCGGTTTGCTCAACGCCTGCTCTGGAGCTGCTTTGTCAAATAACAATCCAGCAGGCCAAAAACAATTGATGCAGGCAGCTAGAAAAACATTTATTCAAAATACTGATCTAGCAGGTTCAGTCGTGGAACTAAAAGAAGACATTAAGAATGTTCAAGCCCAATTGAAATTAATCAATGCTGCTACAGATTCCGTAAAAACCAATGAAAATTTACTTAAAGCAGTCAAATTTGCCAAAGATTTTATTGCAGATCCAAGTATTAAAAAACAAGTGTCGGATGGTAATGACAGAGTTATTGAGAGTATGGAGAAAGTGAAAAGTGCTCTTGCAACAATCAGTTGCTTTGGTGATATTGGAGGGCCAGAATATGTACTTGATAGTATCTTGGACGGCTTAAAGAAGGGACAGAAGGAGATTAATGAAGTTAATTCAGATTTAACACTTCTTGACAAAGAAAATGTTTTGGGAGATATTCGACAACTCCAAGATGATCTGAAACAAAATGCGAAAGCCGCATTTCAAGAACTTTTGAAAATCAAAAACTTTTCTCAAGAAGGCAATGATCAAGGGGTCGGAGGAAGCGCACAAGATATGACATCTTATTTAAGCCGAGTAACCAATGCAGGTAAGCAAGTTGCTGCTATTTTAGGACTTGAGAAATGGAACGAAGATACCGATGAACAGCAAGCCCAGTTGATTTCAAATCTTGCTAAATCTTACCTGCCATTGATCGCTATTGTTGAAAAAGCTAGAAATGCTTTAGGTAAAAAGGGAGACAGGAAAGAAATGGAAGATGATATCGCTAAATTCCAAAATGCTTTGACCGCATTAATGGCATCTCTGCCTGAACAAAAAGAATTAGAAAAAGTTATCAATCAGGTGTCTGAAGTTTTGTCTAGACCGGTAGCTAATAATTCGCAAGAGCCAGAAGAAGCTAAAAACAAATTGTTCCAAAGTTCTTCTCAAATGTCGAATGCTTATAATCAATTGGTCAACGCCCACAAACTTCCACATAATGAGTTGCTCAAAATTATGAATGATATGACGAAACATCATTCCGAAATTGTCTCATCCGCATTAGCCATAAGTAATCAGCTTGATAATGAGGAAGATCGCCAAAGAATTCGCGCCTTATTATCCGAAATATCGGAGTCCAGCTCCTCTGTATTAGGATTTTCAAAGAGAGCTTCATCTGTCGTTTTAGACGATGTACAGCTCAAAGATACGATGTTAGGAACCTCTCAAAAATTGGGAACCGCGATTCAAGAGTTACTTCAAATTGTTTCTCAAGTTGGAAACGAGGACGAACAAATGGCTAAAATCAATATTAAGAAAGCTGTTGAGAAGGGTCAAGATATAATTAAAAATTGCAATGTTCCTCCAAAGATTATTGACTCATATGACAAAATTTCCGATGATGTCGCTGGTGCACTTGATAAGGTACTTGCTGCATTAGACAAGCTAAGAGGCGACTTAAATAAGAATACTTTGGAAGCAGTCAGTACCGAAGCTGAGAAGGCCACTATTGAATTTGCATCAGCTTTGGCCAAGGCCCTTTATGTTGTTGCATTGAACGACTTTGATACGGTTCAAGGAACTCCTGGATTTGTAGACTGTGCAGTTCAAGAAGCTGGGTATGAAAGATTAAAAGAAAGAGTTGAACAACTTAAGAAGTCCAAAACGCCTCAAGAAGTTGCGCAAGTTACTGCTGACATTGCAAAAATAACAAACAGCGTAATGTTGCTTTGTAAAGAGCTAGCTGCAGATAAAACAGGTAAAGTAAGTCCAACAGATCAGCAGTATTTTATGCAATATGCCCAATACATTGGACAAAGTGTTCAGGGCTTTGTTGGTGCAGTAAAACTATTTAGCACCGCCATGAATGATGAAAATAGACAACAAACTATGGCTCATGCAAATGGAATTGCCGAGGGAATCAAGGGCATTGTACAGTATCTCAAAGAGCCTCAATTTAATGGTACTCCCACTCAATTTGGTTCAAAAGCCTTGGTCATGCAAAAACCTATTCAAGACTCTGCCAAGAAGTTTTTCAGAGCTTTGGATGGTAGTGGGAACGCCTTGACAATTTTAAGTCTTAACCCTCAAAACACGTCTATTTTGGGTCAAATTGCAACCAATGCTAAAGTAATGAATGATTCCAAAAACGGTATTCTCAAATCATTAGAAGAACAAAGTCCAGGGAAAAAGAAATTGGAACAGATTGCTGATAAGTTGCAAAACACTCTGATTGATTTGGACGCAGCTTTATTAAAATGTGCAACAGAAGGTTTAACCAAGTCTCCTGACGCTCAGGTAAATCAAACAATGGATGCCGCAGACATGGTTGCGACCGCATTAAACGATTTAGATCACTTGAATTTAGAACCTGCGTACATATCCAAACAGGCACTTCAACTCAACGATTTACACGATATGATTATGAAACAAATGCTCGCAGAAGCAAGTATTCGAGACAACAAGGCTACCCAATGTGATATTGTTGGTTTGCTAAAAGATTTAACTGAAGCATTTTTGGACTTGCAATTGGCTTTGAAAGATATGAATTCATCAGAAATTGCTGAGAAGAGAGAAAAAGTGTACGATAAATTAGATGACATAAAAGGGTATTGGGTTCAATCCGAATCTCTGGATAAACTTGTGGAAAGTGCTAAATCTCAAATCTCTGCAATTCATGGAAATATTTTAAAGACATATCCTACCTCATCTGGTGCAATTGTTCCATTGGCCGCATTTTTAAATGACTGTAGAGAACTTATTTTAAGTATCGGGTCATTTGCTGGTGTTATCGGTAAAGAAAATCCTGATTTTGAAAGCAAGATTCCTGCTATACCCAGCAAGCTACAAAGCATGCAGCCTAGTCTTTGCATTGCATTAAAAGTTGCTGAAGTTTCTACTAAAAACGAGATCGACTCAAATTTGAAAGCACTTGTCTTGGGGCTTTGCACATATTTAGATATGATGAGAAATGCTTTTATGAGACCAGCTGATGGTAGTGCTAAATCTTCATTGAGTAGCGCTAGTAGAGATGTGTCAACAAGAGTAGGGGCATTGATAAACAGTGTCAAAAATGCCAACCCTGGGCTTTCTCAAACTGAGAATGCAGTTTCAAAGATTAATGATGACGTTATGGCTGGAATTGAAAGTACAATGGTATTCGCTGAAGCAGGCCAATTAGAACCTTCTTCTGGTGACAAACCATTCAAAGAATATCATGGAGATATTCAGGTTGGTGTTAAGAGGTTGATTGAAGATGTGAAAGGTATTGTTTCAGCCACTGCACAGTCCATGAATAATCTTGGAGATTTCAGTGGAAAGAGTGCGAAGCATTTGGAAGAAGTGTGGGCTTTGTCAAAAAGTGCAATCGCAAGTGTGACTTCTGCTGATAAGCTTACCCAAATTGAATTATTAAAATCTGCAGCGGCCATGTCTCAGAGTATGAATGAATTGATCAGCACTGCAATGCAAGTGTGTGGCAAACCACAAAATGATCCTGAATTCGCAACTGTTCTGCCTCAAGCTGCAAAGAAAGCCGCACAACAAATTGCAGTATTTTACAAAGCTGTTGAGAGTGTGAGCGATGAAAAAACTAGAGCTTTGAAAGCTATTACAGCTGTAATGGGAGATTTGAAATTCCAGGAAGATGCGTTCTTAAGTGACCAAAAAGCTGAAGGGTATATTTTATTTATATAGTACTGCGTTACCAGATGATGTTCTTAAATGCTCCAGAGATGTTGCTGCTAGTGTAGCCGCAATGATGTCCACATTTGGAAAGAAAGATGAGTTAGTCTTCAAACTAAACGACTCTAAGAAATTGGTAGATGAAATGATCAGAACAACTAGAGCTTCCATTGAAAATGCTCCTGATGCTCAGAAAAACAAAATGAAAGTTAACATTCAGTCATTCTTTGAAAATTTTGGAGTATTGCTAACTACTCTCAACGATCCAAATGCAGATAAATCTAAAATGGAAGAAGCCGCCCGAAGAGTTGGCGCTTCTATTAGTGGTATTTCTGATGTTGCTAAGCAATTAACACCTGATGGCTATGTCGACCAGGATGATCCAAACTATATTGCTGAGCAAGAATTAATATCAGCTGCCAATGCAATTGACATTGCGTCAAAGAAATTAGCTAAGATGACATTTGCTCCACGAAAAGAAGGTGAAGATATGACATTTGAAGAGGCATGTGCAGAAATTGCAAGAGCTGTTATTGGCGCTTCATCTGCCTTGATTAAAGCTGCTACCAGTGTTCAAAGAGAAATTGGTTCAAAAGGTCACAAACTTAAGAAAGAAAATGAAATGTTCTTCAGTGATGGTACTTGGAGTGATGGACTGGTGAGTGCTGCTAAAGTTGTTGTAGCAGCTGTAGGTGATCTCGTAACTCTTGTCAATGAGGCATCAAAAGGTAAAATTCAACCTGAAAAGATTGTAGTTGTTGCAAGAAGTATCGCAAGTAGCTGTGCACATTTGATTGCATCCGCAAGTGTCAAAGTGGACTTGGAAAGTCAGGCTCAATTGAGATTGAAAGCTGCTGGTAAACAAGTTACTGCTGCGGTCGAAAACTTGGTGAATACTGTTGAAGAAAAAGTCCAACCTGACGACAATGCTGTATTCAATGATGCAAAGGCCAGCGGTGTCAAGGGCAGAATCGGAGAAATGGATGCCCAAACTGAAATTTTGAGAATGGAGAAAGAATTAGAAAAAGCCAGAAATAGGTTGGCTGGAATGAGAAAAGATAAATATACAAAGCCAGAAGATATTAAAACAGGAACTATCAAATCTGCTTCAAAGGAGACCCCACCATCTTCTAGTAGCACTTTTGCAATGAACCGTGATTCTGCCACCAGGCTCAGTCAAATTGGAAGTAAGAGCACTATGATGAAACCACAAAAGCCATAATAAAATTTATTTTGTTTCCATTTCCTCGCAGAAAATAAATCACTGACTTTGTTGGATGACTACTTGGTATATTTGTCAAATTTTTTAAGGGTGATCTGTTTTCATCTAAACTTATCCATCCCCTCTAAACTGCCCTTTTACCATCTAAAATGACGCAAACCCACGTCTAAATTGGAGAATTACGACAACTATATTGCTAATGACGCATCAAAATGTTACATGTGGCAGTATTTAATGATTGACCTCCCCAAAAATAAATCATGAAGGGGCATTATATGAAATCGATATCTCCTAAATTAATGTCAATAGAATCACCTGACTCGTTTTGGGAGCGAGTACTCAACTCCGAGCCCATATCTAATAAGAAACTAAAAGAATCAGCACGAAAAGGCATTCCTCAAGAATATAGAAGAAAAATATGGATAAAATTGGGAAGTAATTTTTCAATTCCATTGAAACCAAACGAGAATATATTAAAATGCTTGGGAACAAAATTTCCTCATATCGAGTATGCACCATATCTTAAAAATCTGATTTATGTTATGAGAACAATTTTAGACCCTGGTGAGACTGCGAGTCTCATCGGGTCCATGATTATGGATGACAAACTTTTAGTGAATTCCAATTATACTCAAATGATTAATCTTGCTGAAAGCATGAACAAAAATGGCGGAAATTGTGAAAGAATGATGGACTCATTTTTTAACGATCTTTCAATAGAATTAAGATGTAGACTGATAGACTGCTTAATAGTGGAGGGGTTTAAAATATCAGTTAAATTCTGCCTGTCGGCGTTGTCATTCCCTGAACTGCCTGATGACCTTATATTTATGAAAAAAGTATTCTCATTTTCTTTTTCTAGAAAGAAATTAGACTCTGCAAAAACGTCTCCATATTCCCCAGAAATTATCGGTCATGATTTTCCAAATGATGCCGATCTTACAGAAGAAGACTGGTTGTTTATCTGGAAACACATTCCTCAAAGAGATATCCAGAGTCATTTAAATTTATGTTTTTCTTCAAATGAACACGGATATAACATTTCATCTCTTTACAGATTGTTGGACGATAATTCTCCATTCATATTATTTATTACAACACTAGATCACGAAGTCTTTGGAGTTTTTGTTTCTAGCCCTGTAGATTTTGGCCAAGATTGTGGAAATGGTGATACACTTTTATTTCAAATACAACCAAGTCACCATTGCTATAAAGTTAACAAGGATAAAAGTGAAATTGACAAATGTTTTATTGCCAATAAGAAGGAAATAATTGTTGGTTCTTCAAAGTACATTTTATTAATTTAGACATGGTCAAGCCCTATGGATACACGAATCTTTGACATTTGGATATACTGCATCTTCCAATACATTTATGAGTCCGCCTTTGGTCTCCTCGAAGCAACACGCCAACCACGTTGGTCACAAATTTGAAATTGCGAATTTAAAAATTTATGTTCTAGAATAAATACTCTTTTATAATTAATCGCCTCTCATTAGCACTAAGGGCCTTTCTATTCCGTCGATTAGGTCATTTATCTCATCAAATTTACCATTCATGCTAATTGAATTTTTTACAATATTACTGATCAAATTTGTCTAAAGGGATTCAATCCCAAAGCACGTCGGAAGTTCAAATGTTTTGAATTAATGCAAGACGATTTTGATGCTGAATTTATGGGAATTTGAAAAGCAGTCAATGGCTCTGAAACTCTGAAAGTGATGAGGATTGGTAAATAAACACTAGATAAATGCAAAGAAATTAAATGCCATCTATTGTTGTATTAATACTTGAATAAAACTTTTGAGACTTAAGATTCAGCTAGTGGGCAATTTGCCTGAACAAATAGAAAGACAATAAGTTTGAGTTTTAGCATACCACTATTTATTTCAAACCAGAAGCTGAGCATAAAATCCTAAGAGAATTGTTCAATTTACAAGCCTCGTCGACCCATTCAGGTTCCAATTCCCAAACTTTATCCTTCTTATGACATTCTGGGCTGCAATAAACATATCGTATATTCGAAACCTTCTTCAAACCAGTAGCTCTTAGTAAAAATTGATTCACGTTGTCTCCTATACTCAAGTAAATATCCGAAGAAATCGCGGAACTATTGCTTGTTGCTGGATCTTTTACTTTTTTAGCAGGAATTTTTTTGCTTAAGTCTTCTCTTTTCGATGCATGCGCTGTGTAAGAGCTGCAACTGATTTGAAAAGCATAAACAAAATCATCAACAACCAAAAATGCGTCTATAGCTCGGAATCTTGGAGGTAGAAAGTAAAAGGTATTTTTCGATGCAATATTTTGAGAAGCACTGTTCGTATCGCACCAATTTTGAAAAGTACCTTCAAGATCGCGATTATTGTAAAGGCATTTTGAGTCTATAATCTGAAGGTTCACACTAGCATCTTCCACAATAGCGTATTTAGTCTTTTTCTGGGGTGGGCCCTCTTTTTCTTGTGATTGTCTTTTAACAAAATAAATAAGTTTAAGGTCAAGTGAATTAGATATGAGATCCTTGATATACAATGGCACAAACGATGCCTCAAACAAATGAGTTGATACTGTACCTAAGACACCTTGTAAAACGTCAAGAATAGTAGTATCTTGGAGCAATTGAAGTAAACCACGTTCGTACGATGCCAATAAAGTGCCATTTTCATCTACCAAATTGAGATCCCACAATGCGACTGACGAAATTGAAGCAGTAACCCCGGTGTAGAGCATATTCAATATCAAACCAATCGTGCTTCTCTTATTTTCCTTAAGATTGTATAACTTTCTACATGCAAAAAGTCCTGCTTTTTTCGAAAATGCTTTATCGATATCAGGGACTTCATCTTGAAGCAGATTTGCATAAATATCGACGAAATAAAAGATTCCACCAGTAAGTTTTAACAAATGAGAGATATCGACTGTTGTGGCTGGCAGACGATGGCTAACATAGGTGGTTACAGTCTCAATATCTAATGGCTTGATATCTACTATTTTCCATATTCCGGATGAAACTATATTATCAGCAATAAGATATCTGATAACTAACCTCTCGTCCATACTATTAAATTTCCAACTACCAGACCCTGCTACAATCTGAGTGACACGGTTATCTCTAAATTGCTCTAAATTTTGAATGGGTCTTGTAAACCTATAATACGCGTCAATCTCATCATTGCCTTCCTTACCGGGCCACATGTCAATTAATAGGATTTTTTTATAATCTTTCTTTTTCAAAAGCAAATGCATCATACGACTTGGTTCTGGATATGGCTCAGAGAGATGACTTTGTAAGGTATCTATCAGCTCATCTGTGAATCTAACAGTTGCATCTTGTACATACAAAACTATCAAATCTCTAATGTTATATTTTTTAATATAAATTTCGATAAGACCTTTTAAAATTATCAAGTCGGTACTCTTTCCCACTCCCCAGCTACCTTGTAAAATATAATATGGAAATTTTGGGGAATCTAAAGCCGATAGCAATTCTGGAGGAAAATTTAATAAACATTCTTTGTCTTTGTATTTAAAGAAAGGAATTTGGGATATAAAATCCTTGATGGTAGGCGGTTGACTCATAAATTAAAGATGTGTTTCCCCCTTACCCCTTCAAGGTAAAGTTGTGTATGAATAATGAGGAAAGCCAGTAAAATATAATCCGGTACTTGCTTCCATTTAGCCAGCTCGCACTTTCTTTAGTGAATTCTATGTCAGCAGACTAGATGCATTTCCGCCAGTGTCAGTATTTGTGTCATATTGTGTTATCTTTTCAGCAAAAAAAATTATTTGTCCAACTTTTGGAAACCATTGTTAGAATAAATACTCTCATTTTAAAATTAATCGCTAATTACTTTGCTAGCACCTCTCATTAGCACTAAGGGCCTTTCTATTCCGTCTATTAGATCATCCATTTCTTCAAAATTACCATTCATGCTAATCATCATGATATCCACTGGTTTTGAATTTTTTATAATATTATTGATATGTTTGTTCTGACCAAATTTGTCTAACTGATTCCAATTCTCACAAAATATTTGATGAATGATCACTTGTCCTTCAATCCTCAATTGTACTAATTTGTCCTTCATTTTATTTCTTTCCTCTTCTGGTTTATCAAACACAAGCACATGGATTCTTATTTGAGCATATTTCCACCCATGGCTATATCCCAAAATACATCCCATTTGATAAATAAATGTGTCGACTTCAAATAATGGCCAAATGGAAATAACTCTTTGCTGTTTTGGTTGCAATAAATGCATGTGTTTCACAAACATCAAATGAACATGCAAATGGTACAACGTATAAATAATGTCTGTCATTTCTTCGTATTGGTCGCTTTGAGGGTATTCTATCATGACTGTGTTTGGAGACATTCCTCCTAATCCACTCGTTGTTGTGACTGGTACAATTGATTTTAAATAGTCCATTTTTACAAGTTTGGTGAATACTTTTACTTGCAACACTTCCATCCAAGATTCTATGTCTTTTAATTGTTGCTCATAATTTTCTAAATTGTCTACCGCAACACATAAAATAAATAAACCACTCTTTTTTAAATCATTTGCAAATTGAATCAAAGAGTGGTGGGTGTGTACCTCTTTAAAAACTGAATCTGGAGTATTATTTAAATGTAAATTGCTTAACACCATTAATATTTGTGGTCTCCAATATTGAACAGTAGCCGGTTTCAAACGTAATAAATATTTTCGAATTTGGTGATACAGCAAGGCATCATTAACAGTAGAATCAGCTACAGCTTGGACTTTGTTGCTTTTCAATACGACTATACAGCCTATAAATGTACAAATCAAAATGGCACTAAATAAAGGGTGGATGTAAATCATACTGCACAAACTGAATAATAATCCTATACTCGCTGTGTATTTGTTGTAAAATTTAAACAATGGTCTAAAATTAGGCGAACTGCTTAATGTACATAATAAACAAGATAAATTTACACTCACATCCGCTAAAAGATAAAAAAGACTCACAAAAGTACTAGAAGTATTCAAGTCTAAAGGGGTTAGTAGCAACACTTGACAAATAAACCATGTGATTAAAATAGAATGTATTGGATTAAAGTAATGATTTAACATGTTACTAGCACCCTGCATAGTACTGACAATGCTTGAAAAAGTACTGCTTAACATTCCAAAAAATACAATTCGGGGTAGAATGCTAATATCAAGCAAGAAGTAATAATTATTTACCAAAGTCGTTCTTTTAAAGGTAGCTCCAATAAACAATGTGAAAAATGTATAAATGATGCAAATAAATAAAGTACTACTCAAAGCACCAGTCGGTATATTTCTATGTGGATATTTCAGATTGTCATTAATTGACTCCACGCACTGAAAACCAGTCACTGCGGGATATAAAATCGAGAAGATTGATTGAAATGTAACAACATTGTTATTTTGATCATTGGTGTAATCTGAAAACATGTTTTGTTTTAATGTATGAAGAGAAAATCCAGTGAAATCAATTTTCATGTTCTGTTTCTGAACCAAAAAAGAAACTAAAATAATAAATATAGTGGTACACTGTGTGAAAAAGATGAAAATTAATGATTTATCATAATATTTGTTCCCAATAATGGCAGTTATACAGGTCAATGCCAAGATAATGGTGGAATATATGTAGTCAAATATAGGAGAAACAGGAAGGATCGCGGGAAATGTGGAAGAATGCTTTCTTCCCAAGACAAACACAAAAGTTTCAGTTAGACCTGTAACATAAAAGGCTAGCCCAAAAATATTAGCCAAATAAAAGGATATACCCAGCGCACTTCCAAATTCTCTACCCAAGGTATTTGTAACAATCGTGTAGATATTTTTCGAGTCTGATGATGAATTTGTCAAAATGGCAGAAGTACTCAGAACAGTCATGGAAATAGAAGTACAAGCTAAAATTGTCAGAACCAACGTATTAAATACACCAGTCTCTCCAATAACGTATCCAAATCGAGTAAACAAAATAAAACCAATTATCGAACAAATACATGGCAAAAAAACACCGCGAAAAGTTCCAACTTTCGGTAAGTTTTGGATTTGAAAGCCTGTATCAATTGGCGGTACGATAGGTGGAGAAAGCAAAGGAATTTGCTCTTCCAAATGATCTTGTTTCATATGACGATTATGATTATGAAAAATTCAAGCTACCAAATTATAATCTTTTAAAAATGAAAAGTTTTTGCTTTAATTATCAATTCTCGGATCTCAGTGCCTGGTGAATTTATATACTCAGAGGAGAACTTTTTTGAAAAGGAGTAAACAACTTGACAATGGAAGATCAAAAAAATAAAGCACATCGTCGTCAACAGCCAAAGGCGAACGCAAACAATGTTAAAGGATTCACTAACAAAATTAACATCAATTATCAACGAAAACAAGACCTATTAGAGAAAAAATTACATGTTCCAACTATTGATAAAATCAATGGTCATCCGCCCTACGTTGTCGCAATACATGGTCCACCAGGCGTTGGGAAAACAACGCTTATACGCGGTCTTATCAAAAAATATTCTAGCCAAAATATTACAAACCCTAAAGGACCAATTACCCTGGCATGTAATAAAACTAGAAGAATTACATTACTTCAGGTAGAAAACACGATTGAATCTTGTATTGATACCAGCAAAATTGCAGACATCGTCATATTGATGATAAATGCAAAAGATGGATTAACGATGAACACTATGGAATATATACATTGTCTGCAGGCTCATGGTTGTCCTAAAATAATCTCGGTCTTGACTCATTTAGACCATTACAAAGAAAACAAACAGCAAAGAAACATTAAAAAGCTCATCAAAGATCGGCTGTGGAAAGAGCTTTACGGAGGATTGAAAGTATTTTTTATGAGTGGAGTAAAATACAATGATTATTTAAAAAGAGATTTACTAAATCTTACCAGATTCATTAATACACAAAAAGTAAGACCATTACAGTATAGAACTACCCACTCATATATGTTGGTCGATAGAATGGAGGATGTGACTCCACCCACTGAAATCGAAGCTGATCCGAACGCCGATAGGCAAGTCGCATTGTATGGATATACTAGAGGTCTTCCATTCACCGACACATCCGTTCATCTTGTCGGAGTTGGCGATTTACAAATGAAAGAAATTTCTAAATGCCCGGATCCATGTAAATTGATGGCACAGCAGCAAAGATTAAATAACATGCATAAATCAATATACGCACCTCAATGTGATTTAAATGGGATTCAATATGACAAAGACGCAATATACATTCATATGCCAGCTACCAAGGAAAATCCCTTAAAGGAAGATTTGAAAAAGACGACATTTGAGGAATATGGGGAAATGAATATGATTCTAGGGCAAGAAAATGTAGAAAGTGATTCCGAATCAAGTAGAGAAAGTCAAAAGAGTCATGATACTTTGCTGGAGGATAATGTCAGTGAAATCGATGAAGCGAGTGAAGCGTCATTTGAACCAGAAGATGTTGCACCGAAAATTGAACTGTTTGGGGACGACAATGGTGAATTGTTACAGCAGCATCATGTTTCTAGTGACGAGGATGTCTTTGAATATGATTCGGATAGTGAAGAAGATGTAGGTCAATTATTTGTCACTGGAATGAACAAAGATGTGGAAAATATATTGCAAAGCGACGAAGATTTTTCAGATGGTTTTGAAGATGTGAGCAGTGAAAATGAAAGTAATGACGAGGTGGATGCTTCTGATGTTGTCAAGAAAACAACATTACTGCAATCATTTGAGCAGCAACAAAAGGATAAGGAAGAAGAGGGTACTTTTTTTGAAAAAGAGAAACAAAAGCTGCAAGAGCAATTTGATCAGGATATGTCACAAGTTGAAAAATTGAATCCTGAAGATATTCAAAACACTAAAGGAATTTTACCAGGGACTTATATTAAAATTATTGTCTCTTTAAGTCCGGAGTTTGTTGATTATTGGGATGCTAATAGAGTCTGTATTGTGGGTGGTGTACATTCAAACGAGTCTCAATTGGGATTTGTTGAATGTCAAATTAAAAAGCACAAGTGGTATCCACAAGTGCTTAAAAGCAATGACCCAGTTATTGTAAGTATGGGATGGCGGCGAATGGAAGTAATGCCAAACTATTTTATGCACACTCCGAATGGTAACAATTATTTAAAATACACACCTGAGTGGGACAGCTGCAATATGGGAATTTATGCTTATAATATTGCGCCAAATACAGGAGTTATTGGATTCACAAAATTATCTGCCGGAAAGCATTTCAGCATTTCATTTCTTGGTCATTCTTTGGGTAATAAAACACACATCGATATACGAAAAAAATTAAAATTGGTAGGATCTCCGTATGAAATAAAAAAGAATACAGCATTTATCAAAGACATGTTTGCTAGTGAAATGGAGGTGGGCAAATTTGAAAATGCGATGATCAGGACTGTTAGTGGTATTAGAGGCCAAATTAAAAAATCACTAGGATCAGGCAAGTTTAGAGCAACTTTTGAAGATAAGATTTTGAAAAGTGATATTGTATTTTTAAAGACGTGGATTCAACTTCCAGTGGAGCCATATTGTATTGCTGTAACAAATATGCTGCTGCCAAGTCATAAGATATGGAAAGGAATGAGAAATATGAGAGAATTGAGAGATGAGTTAGGAATTAAGCCAACATTAAATCAAGACTCGTTGTACAAGCCAATAGAAAGGGTAGAGAAAAAGTTTCATCCACTGAGAATACCTCAAAAATTAGAAATGAAATTGCCTTTCAGTACTAGACCCAAATTGCAACTTAAACTAAGCAAGAATAGTTGGTTAAAAAAGAGGGCCGTAGTTTTAAATAAGACTGAAAAAGAAAGGCTCACAATGCTTCAGCAATTGAGGACCGTCAAAAATGATCAAGAGAGTAAGCGAGAGAAACAAAAGAAAATACAACATGAAAAGTACTCTATGGAGGAAAAGAAAAAAGAAGAGAAAAAAGCTGCTACAATTAAAGAGCGTCAAATTAAGAGGGGAATAAAGAGAAATTTACAAGAAGCAAGGGATAAAAAGCAGAAAAGAAATTAATTATAAAAATAAATTATTTAATTCAAGAAATGTGAACGATTGAGGCTTTTCTCTGACCAGTTACTTGTTGTTTCTCATTTTTATAGGTTTTGACAATGGCATTTATCAGATTGGCTTGACCGTATTTCGTTATACCGGCTTTCATTATTTCTAGTAGATGAGTGTATTGGTCAAAATTCTTATTATTTACAAACGCTTTAACCCATTCATTTGCCCCACTCTTCCATGATCCTTGAACAATATGAATAAGACCTTTGCAAAAAATATGAATCAATTTTGCAAGAGTGTTTTCTCCTTGCTTGGTGCACAAATTCATAACATGCCTTAAAAATATTTCATAAACTCTATCGCTTTCAGGATTTTCATTTATATATTCCAACATGTAGAGGATCCCAAGCCAATAACCCCATTTTATCATTGGTAATTCTTCAATATACGAGCAACAATGTTCCATCCTTTTCTTGACAGTTTTTGGATCTTCTGGATTGGCCATAATTGTATGAAATGGAACAGCAACCTCTGCGAATTTTTGATCTATACGCTGATAAGCTTCATCCAAACTTTTCCTCGCCAAATTTTCCGCAATAATAGTAGCTGCTTCTTTGGCAGTTGTTCTTCCAACACTACTCAAGTATAAGCAAGAGAATTGTGCCCAAAAGACGGTCTCTGGATCTGAATCTGGCCTTATAAAATTTTGGAGGCTATTTGCGAGAAGAAGAAACTTTTCCTTTTCATCTTTGAGGTATTTCATCAGCATACTAAACATATAAGCATCACATATCCACTTTAAGGTTCCGGCACTAGTACAAGCCTTAATATAACGGGTTGCATACAGGTCCGCGTTATCGATTTCACCAGCGTACGCGCACAAATGACAATGATTTTTCCAAATGCTCATACTAGCAGTTGTTCTTGTAGCATCCCTATTATTGGTTATACTCTCAACTGCTACTCTAGATCCATCAATTGCTTTAATGCTACCAGTATTAACAAAAACGTTAAAGGCCATATTGCTGAGATAAAGGGAATGATCTTCATCGTCGCTGCAATATTCGCTACTAATTACATAAGCCTTCAAGTGACAAAATTCGCTTATTTCAAAATTTCGCAACTCCTCACTGATTAGCGCATACAAGTGTAAACTTCGCCTAATGAGGGCCTGTTTTTCATACGAGTACTTAGACTTATCCGAATGAGTTTCTTTCTCTTCTTTTGTGACAAATTTCAAGCATTTTTGTCTTAAAAATTTCATTTTTAAATTCATAACTGCACTTCCAATTGGTATTTCAACCTCTAATGCTCCAAGTGCTCTTTTTATGAGAGGCTCAGCTAATAAGACCTTGTCTTGCCCTAAATATGCTTCGGATGTATTTGCAAGCCATTTGCATTTCTTTTCATTTGGCGCTTGAACTCCAGTTTTTTGTTCCACTAGTACCACCATATCCAAAAGAAGTTGA
This sequence comes from Sanchytrium tribonematis, assembly GCA_018985235.1. Classification (NCBI taxonomy): domain Eukaryota; kingdom Fungi; phylum Sanchytriomycota; class Sanchytriomycetes; order Sanchytriales; family Sanchytriaceae; genus Sanchytrium; species Sanchytrium tribonematis. The sequence continues at coordinate 20,069 of JADGIG010000052.1, forward strand.
TAATATTTGACAGCCTCATTCATCAATTTATGTTGAAAAAAGTAATCACTTACTTTTTCCAAATATAACTTCTTTTTTTCAATATGAGAATCGTCCGTGACTGCATAATGCTCATAAATCATCAGTAGCAGTCTGTCCAGATTTTTATCATCCATTTTTTCTTCCAGGTATTTAGCAATACTCAAATGCATTTGCTGTCGGTGACTAACAAGCATAGTAGAGTAAATACTTTCTTTAATAACGCTATTTTTGAATGCGAATAAATAATTACTATCTTCTGTTACATCTTGGGGATTTGAATGTAGCATTATAAAGTTATATTTATCCCATTGAGCAATCATTTGAACAATTTCTTTTTGAGGTTTCTTAAATGGAGAGGTATCATCTTGTTGTCCTATAATTTTACCATCTGTGATAAACAAAAGTACATCGATTAGAAAAAATTGTTGTCCCAAAAGGGAAGCAATTTTTAAAAACACTTGAAAGACTGGTTCTAGCCTGTCAAACTGACTCACTATTAAAGAGTGCATGTCAGAGCCTGGCATAATTCCTTTGATGTCAAGTGATCCTGTTAAATTCAGCCTTTGTTTTTCAACAAAATAGGCATTTTTGGATTTAATAGTGATAAGGATCGATTTAGCAAAAAGAGGATTACCTCCGCTGGTCTCTCGTACCCGGTCTAGCAATTCGTTATCTACTTCTTTGATGACATCGTTAGTCATGGAGGACCAAGCGTGCATTATAAAGTCTTTCATATCTTCGCGGTCAAATCCTTTTAAATTGATTTGAAACCCTTGCTGTTTCGCCAATGCCCAAAAGCGAACACGTTCTTGCATATACATTTTCTCTGGTCGACTAAGAAGCACTATGATCAAACGAGGACAAGTTTTCATTAGATGCAACACTACATTCCAAGCACTGGGATCCATCCACTGGCATTCATGTACTAAAAACATAATTCTGTTAACATTAGTAAGTGTGTTCAATAAGACACCTAGAAACAATGGCAAATCTCGCTGGACTTTCTGTCTATGAAGATCATCAACAGGAAATTCTCCTGGAAAAATTGTTCCCATAATTGAACTCATATAAGGATCTATTGGTTTCTTTTTGGGAGAATTAAATGATTTTGCAAATTGCTCGAATTCAATAAGCCACATGGTACTATTTTCAATCATCGAACTCCGATTCGCTTTACTCAGTCTCTCTTTCGAAAAGCTTGGTAAATCTTTTTGCAATTCCTGATGTAAAGGGGATTTTGGAATAGTTGTTTCTTTTCGTAGATCATGGATAGATGATGTCAAATTTGGCTTAGAAAAGATCGTGTTTCGATTTAACATGCTAAGACTTTGACTATTAAGTTGAGAGGAATCATTGGAGTCAGTAACATCGAGATTGCTCAGACTATCTTCGCTTGTTTTAATCAAGTCGTCCTCCAAAATTTGTTGCACGCCACCATTGCCTACTTTCAAAGCACCATCTATACCCCATTGCGCGCTTTCAAATATCTTAATTAAATCGCGCACAATATCAGCTAATATGTAGTATGGCTTATTTCTTTGAGTTTCAAGTGCGGTTGATTTGCTAAATAAGAATAGATTACCATATTAAATATTCATGCTGAACGGCTTCATCCTCCACAATACTACACATTGTTGAAACACCCGTTCCTGTATCGCCTTCTATGGTTAAAGCAATGTGGGAATGACCTAGAACAGAGTGTTTCCGGATAGCATCTCTAATTATCTCAATTTCATTTTTTCTACCAACAAAGGAAAAATTTGAAGTCGATTCTACAAGTGTTTCTTTAATTCTAATGGGTCTATAAACATTAATTGGGTAGCTTTTTCCCTTTACCTTCTGGGGCTCCATACCTTCAAACTCAATGTTGTCACACAACTCTTTTGTTCTGTCGTCACAAAGCATTGATCTGTGAGCACTCTTCAAAAACATCAGTCTTGCTGCCATATTTATGGAATCTCCCATTAAAGCATATTCTGTACGTAAAGAATTTCCTACTCCACCAATACTGATGACTCCAGTTGTAATTCCCATCGAGTAATTCTCAAATATATCTGCAAATGCAGTATTAATTTCAAGAGCAGCACGAATTGCCTGGCTTGCATCGTTTTTGTGAGCTAAAGGTGGCAATCCGAAGAAAACTAAAATTATCGCACCTTTATCATCCACATGAAATTGCCTCAAAATTCCTTCGTGTTTGCTTATACTGACTTGAACTACAGTCAATGCCTTTTGCAAAAGTGCAACAATAGAAGTAATAATATTTTGTTTGTCTTGCTCTAAAGGTTGTGCGTCTGCTAATGAGCTCTCTATTGTATGCTCACATTCTTTCATTTTCAATGATATCCGTTCTTTTTCTTCGGTGTTGGAGCTTTCGTCATATCTAGCTTTCAAATTTAGTAGATTCGTTCTTGCATTTTTCTCATCTTCGCTTAATTTAGCAACTTGCTTTTCTATATCTTCTAAAGCATCTAGAGGAATAGAACTAATTTTTATGAATATTGTGGTGACTTGACGCAATTCGTTAATGGACATCAAATGTTGTACACCTTGATGTAGTTGAATTGGACTAGAGTGTTGCAAATCAGATTCTAATTTGTACAAAGCACTCTGATTGACATATAGTTTGATTCTATCGTGAAAATCTTTGCTGTAAGTTGACTGATTAATCTCCCACATGTTGTAGAACTCATTCTCGTCTTCCATTACTTTCTTAGTTTTTGGAACTATTGTCATTCTAGAAAGACCATTCAAAATAACACAAGTCTTATCAAAGGACTCCATTTTCAAGCCATTGATTTCAACCACTTCTCCGAAATATCGAAAAGCTTTTTGACTTAAAGCCAATTGTCCAGCCTTCGCAAGATCGAGTACTTGGGAAATTTGCTCTATTGCATCACCGATGCAAACATGTTCCCATCTCCCAGGGCTTCCACCCACGTGAACATCAAATATTTGGCCCGCTCCGATCCCCAGATGAATACGCAAAGCTCTTTGTTCCGTCCCTGATCCCTCCTCATTTGGAATTTCAACATTATAAGGATTAAGTAGATCCAAAAGCTCCAAACAGCAGAGACAAGCTTTGAGAACCAATTCGCCATATCTCTTAAGCTTGTCCTTTTTACTCTCATTTTCTTTATTAGGGGGCGATTTCCAATAAAATATCACAGCGTCCCCCACAAATTTTACAATATCACCTCCATGTATACAAATCGTGTGTATAATTTTATCTAAATATTCTTTCATAACTCTGGCCAAAATTTCAACGCCCTCAGGCCCTCTTTCACCAAGAGTTGAAGCCAATGCAGAGTAACCACTAACATCACACATGACAATTACTGCAAATCCTTCCAATGCTTTAGGTTGAAGTTCTGACTTGTCTTGACAATGTTCAAGAACATGTTTAGAGACAAAATTAGGAAGGAGTTGTTCAAAAGGAGTAATATCATCATATTCTATTGGAGTTAATTGAAGATCAAATCCGTACTCATTATTTTCCATTATATTTGGTTCTGGAAAAATGTGTTTCAAATATAAATACGTTTAAGTGAAAACACGGCATTCAAACGGTGGTTACTCAAAAAGGAGACTCGGAACCGAATATATCATTACTTTAAGTTTAAAACAATACACAGGGTTATGGTCTGTGAAAAACTGATTAAAATAAATTATACAATCTATGGAATGAACGACTTCAGTAAAAAAAATCTATGGAATGAATTAAAATGAATTAATTTACAGAATAGCCTTTTGAGTTCTTAGAAAATTGCTCCGAATCGATGTAATTTATTTAAAGCAATCTGCGATACAAATTGATTTTATGTCCATTTTATACGCAGCAAATATTGGACATTTCGTAAGAAGATGTCGCTTTTGAAGATCCCTACGATTTGCTACCTTTAATGATTTTGAACAATAAATACATCGAACTTTCGCAGAATGAACTGTAAGCTCATGGCGAATTGCTTCATATATCCTAGAAAATTCCCTTAAGCAAATTTTACATCGAAAGTTTTGTCTCTCGCAATATTTACCTGTGCTTTTGCTCAATATTGCACCACCTGAATGCTTGTACATTCTCTTCATCTGGTCCCAGTTTGTTGTCTCCCCCGATCTAAGCGATAAAGTGTTTAGCTTTTTAGTTGTTACTATAGTATCAGAGATTCGCTTTGGAATGATTTCGCTCAAGTGTACAAACATGGAAGCGTGATTTGCGTAAATTGATTTTTAAGCAATTGCAAATGGACGTCTTCAACGGTATTCGTGACCGCGTTTGAGAAATACAAGATTATTTCATCTGAATTGATAAATGGAGCATAAGTTATTTAATGAATATTGATATTACGAAAAGGTTGTTTCCAAGATTTTGAAAACCCACAACCACAATTACTTGAAGACTCGTTTTCATAGACTAGCTCCCATTTTATATTTTAATTGCTATGAAACATACGGGATACAAAATGTGAAACTAGCTCAAGTATTGATATCCAACCATAAAGCGTTATATAGTCATTCCACAATAAAGGAAATCATTAGAAAATTCTCAATCTTGCAAAACAATTGACTTCATTTAAATTTCTCATAGTTTTGAAGTTGCGGAAAGTTTTCTGAGTGAGAGAAAGAACTTTTATAACCATAGACGATTTCAAATTTGAAGAACATGATAGTGTCATATACTAGCCAAATACAAGCCGCTTTACTTGTAAACATTTAAAAAATAGATAATTCGGGAAAAGATATTAGATTCTCGCAGAAATTCCTAGATTTAGTGCTGAAATGCAACAAACAAGCAACTCTCAACATATTATTCTTTAAGACTCGATTTTCTTCCGGTCTAGTTTTTACAGAGCATGTTCCATATATTTGAATTATAATTTATAGCAATTTAAAAGTTTTTTTGGAATACTGGAAATGATAGAAAATTGGGTTTGCCATAGTCGCATTTTTTTCAATCTCATTCAATGGATATATAACAGCTACCTTGTTTTGAATAATAGCATATCCAAAATTAAAGTTATCAAGACATGTTCGATATTCTGTATGGACCCAAGTAGTGCAATTTTTTCCATTTTCGAGTGATAAGGCCCGTGTCTCAATTCTATTTTTAGCATTCAGATCTATGATGGGTAATTTGTTCTCCGAATAATAGTCAGCACATTTTAGTAAGTTTTCAGATAAGCTAATTTTATCGCAAAACCAATCCGCACTTTGGAAGGGTAGCATTAAGACAGAATATCTACTATTAAACATAAATAAAGAATAAAGACCTTCTTCGGCATAGAATGTATCTGATTGATACATTGCAATAAAGTAATCCTTAGGTATGGCGTATCGAAATGACGTGACAACATCAAAAGAATTTTTGAAAATTGTAAATTGACCCCGTAAATAAAGGGAATCAGAGTCAATCCCGCTCAGAGTTATAACATCATAATTGAAATCCAAAAAATTATCAAGCATTCGCGAACTACTCCAGACAGTATCAAAATCTGCCCAACCCACGTATTTATAATCTCTTAGGTAATCTTCAAAAGCAAATGAAAAAAATGGGCGAAATTCACATAAGCGTATAGGTTCCAGTAATCTCTTTCTCAAAATGGCAGTGATTAAAGAATTTTCTTCATCGTTGCAATTATAAACTGAACAAAGTTTTTCAGCCATTAGATTCTCAAAATCAACGTTTAATTTTAGCTGTATTATATTTGAATAAGATTCATTAAACAAAGATCTATTATCTAAAGATATAAAAATTGCATCAAAATTTGTATTGTTAAATGTTTTAAAAAATGCTTCCGAATATTTTGGAAGATCCTTTCCCACGGGAAAAATCAAAGCAACCTTGTTGTTGCTCTCCGGAAATAATCCGCTTCGACCTTCATAATTGTTTCTATAGTTGATTGAAATGTAAAACAAAATGAAGACTATGACTATGAGTATGTTCATTAAACGAAACGAGGACTTTATCTTAATCAAAAAGCTTTTTGGCTTTTTCGACTTTCTGCTCTTTCGGGTTATAAATTCACTATCGTTCAAATCTTCATAATACATTGTACAACGTTGTTTTAGACTCCCCTAGTATAATATTGATAATACCTTAAATTTTAAAATATTTATTGGACATGTGGGTGGGAGGGCGTAGTAGGGCTAGCTCTATCTTTTGGTGCTTTAGACCGTTGATAGACGTACAGTCCAAGAAATGTCAACAGAAATCCAAACCCTTGAATCATTTGAAATTTTTGATTAAACCAGATAAAAGAACCACCTATTACCACTATTCTTTTAAAAAGCGATGCTATGGAATAAGATACAGGCGAAACTTGATCTATTATGGTGAAAGCAACTAAAGATTGCAAAGTGTGCATGGTTCCAACCATAAATGATAAAAATATAAATTTTGTAAGAACAATATCAGCTTTAATTGCTTGTACATATTCCAATGTATATAGCCAGTAAGGAATCAGGGCGATGCAAGAAACAAAACAAGAGTAATACATCACATTGAGCTTGTCTAATTTCATGGCAGTGTGGTCAATAATATCATGTACTGTATGTATTAGCTCCAGAAATATGGTTATCAGATTGTGTTTGAATGATACATAATTGGTCAATAATATTTTCCTTGGATGTCTTTTTGAATCAAATAAATGCTTGTAAAATATATTTTGCAAAACAAATATAACAGTTGAAGTTAATGCAGTTATAAGGCCAAAAATTTTAAAATCTAGTTCTGTGGCACAAACCAGCATCACTCCACCCATTAGCGGGATCAATGATAAATATAGTTGTTTTGAAAATGATTCACCCAACATTCTACAGAGAATGACGGTGAATAAAGGCGTAGTTGCTTTGATAGTATGAACAAATGAGACTGTTGCGTATTCTAATGCCAAATTTGTAGTAATATGCCCCAGTACTTGTAAAGTAGATATCGGTAGCATGCATATAATGATATGCCACGATATACTTTTTATGATTTTCTTTTTGCTATTAATGAGTTGCATTATGATCAGTAGAGTCAAAAATTTTACAAGTACCACAGAAACTGGAAATGGAAAGACTGTCATCAACTGCTTGTTGAAATTATTTGTTAAGGATGATGAAGTATACCATAACAAGCATAATATAATAAAGTGCATGAAATTGACAAATCAAGCCAGAAGTTGTTTCACTGAAAATAATTTTCAGGGAATATTTCAAACTTGGAGCTTGTTATGGTGTGGTATCTTGCTTACGGCTCAAATATGAATAAGGATATTTTAATAGGTCGAAGAAAAATTAACCCGACTGATTCCAGGAATGTAATAATTCACGATTACCAATTGTCTTTTAATGTGCCAGGCATTCCATTTATCGAGCCAAGTTTTGCAAGCATTCTACCTCGAAAAGGATGCTTGTTGCATGGTGTCGCATTTGAAATTTCTGAGAAAGACTTTCTTAAGATTCAACATAGTGAAGGTGGTCAAGGAATCCGTGGTATCAGCTATCAGCCTATAGAAATTGAGGCTGAATCATATGATGGCAAGAAATTTGTTGTTAGAACTTTGTATTACTCCTGCAGTATCTTTCCGAATATCAAAGAATTTCATCCATCAAAGAGATACTTAAATCTGATAATCGAAGGCGCCAAACAAAACAAATTGGATAGCCATTATTTACAGATGCTTGAGAATTTAGAATACTACGAAACTAATGATTTATACGGCAATATGGCGAAATATTTATTCGCGATTCCATCACTTTCCTTGGCTCCATTCTTGCTAAGCTATTTTATTTTAGCGAAGTACTTTCATTATCGCGTGAATACTCTCATATTTGTTGCACATTACATCCAATACTTCTTATATCTGTTTCATGACTTGATCTTTAGCAAGATATTCCCGTCTGGTCTAGTTGTCCACAAATAAATTCCGTAAAATATACATTGTATCAGTAATCAATTTTGCCCAATCAAATTGCGAAAATCCTATATTTTATAGAAATTATTCAGTTCTCCACCGTCTTTAAAAATGACATTTGTCCCGCTATTTGAAATTAAGCCAATGGTGCAAGCAGAAAAAAATATATTTACGCAGTCAATTTCTTGGCTAGAAGCTATTTCGAATGGTATAATAACCCGCAAAGTAGCTCAAAGGCCATCTCAGAATAGGAATTTTGCTGACTCTAAAAATGCCCTGAGTAGCCCTCAAACTCTATTTGAAGCTCATTGTTTACAAGAAGAGGAATTTGACAGCAGCTTCAGAATTCAATTTACTGATTTAAGGGAGATGGATCGATGGTTCATGCAATTAAATAGATACAAAATAGCCAAGCTATCTGGATATGTTGGAGATGGGGTAACTTTAAATGGCGATGCATTGAAATTCGAACAACGACGATCCAAGCAAGTTGACAGACACTTTAGAATCCACCAATTAGTTCAAGAGAGAGAAAACAATCAAGGCAAATTGAGTGCAACATTTTTTATCCCAGAAGAGGAAACCAAATATGATTACCAAAGAATTTTCACTACTGTGGCATACTCAAACATTTGCAATAACAACAAATTATCAATTAAAATCAAGAAAATTGATATGACATTAAGCCGAGCAATGAAAGAGGTTGGATTTACGGATGAGAATATCCCGGTCTCTAAATCACTATCAAGAAGTCAGAGTGAATGCTTTAATACAGGTGAAATGGCATTGTTCAAAAAAACGAAAAGCTTGTCCAATTTGAAAAGCACGGATAATGACCGATTTATTGCGTTGAGCAGATCTGACTTATGCCCTAAGACAATGGCAGAATTTCTCTTAAATACGTGCCTATCCGTTAGACCAGCTCGCTTGAACATCAAACTTACAAAATGGCAAAAGTTCAAATCATTATTCAAATTCTTTTCGCAAGGAAAGTTCACCAGAAAACACCATAAGTGAAATAAATAAAGATTAATTTTAAGGACTCGCATTTCTCCAATATATTAACTGATCCAGTCATTTCTTGTAGGTTAGAAACATGAATTAAATTTGCAATGAACCATCGTTGCGAATCTAAATTAATTATGGCCAGTTTTTAAATTTCGTTTTCAAGAGTGTAATTGTAATCGTCTGACTAATTAGTTTGTGCCAATGAAAGCACCGTAAAATTTAAATTTGTTCCAATCAGATAACGCAAATGTGACTAAAGGGAATAAAAAGAAGCTTTGATCCAGACTACCCCACATGAGTTCTACAGAATCAAAAAGTAAGATAAATGATAAATCAATGGACAGGAACCAAAAGATCGTTTATGAAAATTATTTTATACTGACTAATTAATAAATCTATTTCTAGGATTTTTTAATCCTTCATGTGGCGCGTGTCTGGATTCGCTGCCGTAACTTCTATATTGGATGACTAAAATCACTGCTTTGCTCCATTATCAAAATAAGTAGTTCAATTTCATCAACTTGAGATGAGAGTTGTCTTTGTGAATGTATCTCACTTTTATGAGTAATTCAATACGCTATTGCTTGATAATAAGTCAATTGGGAATATTTACTGGTAGATGTATTCCACCTGTGGCTACAAATATCACTATTGGAATTGGATTTGTCAAAATTAGCAATGCTAATGTTTGCATGACAAATATAAACTCGGTACTTAATGGTACATTGTGCGACTTTAGCCAAAATCAGTGGGATGTAACTTTTATCTCCAATTCATATAAGATATTCCAATCTGGGTGCTGCCTAACCACTCAACTTTTAATGAATTGCGTAGATTCAACTCAGTGTACTTGGATAAGCTCAAATTCTTTAGATTCCATTGCCCTCAAGAGTACACCACTAGATGTTAAATATACGGAGTTTTCTATTAGAGGAATGGCCTCTTTAAGTTATTCTGGTTACGCGTGGCCAGTTTATTTTCAAAATACATACATCTTGTTTGTATGCTTTTACACGACAACTTCGCTGTGCTCTTCTATTCCGAATTACCTTGCTCCCTATCCAGTTGCCATGACTCCGGGATCTTTCAATTCACAGTTAATTACAATTTTTCAAACAGGTACAACATTTCAGATTGAAGATGTGAGAAGTGGCACCTGTGTTGTATCAAGTCCTGACTGCTCAGCGAAGTTTACTGACTTTACTCAATATACACCTACAGGCACTGAAAATCTCGTGATGTTTGCGACTGGTGTGTCCGCTATTCCATATTTATGTCTGGGCTACAAACTTCATAATATGTCTATAACAGTAACGAATTGCCTAAGTAAGAATATGAATACTGTGAGATCCAGTTTTGTAAGTAGTTCGAGTTATAACATGTATTTAGGAAACACAACTTACAAATTTGGATTAGACAGTAATGCTAAGCCCTATATTACTACGGCTGGTCTTATAAGTAGTCAATTTGGAATTAGAATTCCTAGTGGGCAAACCAAATTTTTTATTAAAGCTAGCACTGGATGTTTGAAGCTCTCCACCACTACTTTAATTTGGGGATTTACTTATACCTGTTCTAGCAGCTTAAACACGGCGACTTTAATATCAATTTCATTTGTAATTTCTGAAATTTCCGCAAGTTTAATTAACGTTCCAGTTTCGATTCAAAATATCAATTGTTTGGGTCAATTGAATTTGTCAATTGTTAGCGGTGCTTGTAGCAATTCAAAATTATGGGAAATCATTCCATCAATGGGAGAAGATGTTAG
>JADGIG010000053.1:0-30443 GCA_018985235.1 Sanchytrium tribonematis
TGATCAACATGGCATTTATAGAATATACTGATTAAGGGGAGAAATTAGGAGATGAAAGCACAAGTATCTTCAGAAGATGTCATCCAGTGGTTGGAAGCCAATAATAGTCTCGATGACACACAACCTCAAATAATAAGTAATATAAATTTGCTAGTGTGTATGTTATTGAAGCATCGCTTCCACCATACTTCCGTTGGAAATTACATTTATTTATTACTTTCCACGAGCAACCTCGACAGCTCGGTTGATAAGTCTATCGGAATGCTTCTCAAGTCATTGTCAACAAATGGTGGCCATTATACAGTAAGCAACTGTATTGAGCAGTTGGAACATTTCTATTTGAAGAGATTTTTCTCTGATATTGACAATGAATTGTGTGAATCGCTCTTAAATTCGTTAAGCTATTTCTTGAAAAATCATTTTCATCTCTTTTCACTTAAATTTATCCAATGTATTGGAATACTTATATGCGATACTCTTTACAGTGGTCTCAAGTCATACTACAAATTGAACAATTGTATTTTGAAGGTGAAGAGTAATGAATGTCTTTACTACACAATCAAGATAGCGCTAGTGCTGTGCGACAACGGACACATATTTTTCGAATCTGTCGAGCCTTTAGAATCTCTTAAAGCAGACTTAAATGAGCATAATTTGGCAAAATGTGAAAGATCTGTTGCTTTGGTAGATTGCGTTAATCAAGAAATTCATGTTACAGAAATTGATGATACTCTGGAAGGCAGACTCATAGAGATGGTGAATGATCTAATTTGTCACATAGGAAACCCATCATTTGTAAAAAACAGAGTTCTAGTTTATGAAATAGTTGAGTACATAAATGAAAGCGTCGAAAAATCACAAAATGAAGGTGTTAAGAGGAAAGTAGGCCAGAACGAGATTGATTTTGCTTCAAGTGTCGAAAGTAAGAAAATCAAATTGGATTTGAATCAACACGAAAACGCCGCAGCTAATGAAGAAGCAGATATTTTACTTGCTAAATACGATAAAGGTGAATTTGAAATCGAAATTTAACTAATAAATTTAAAGTCTCAGATCTTTAATAATAGTGGGTTTATCCACGAATCTGACATGTTGGGTGTTACTGATTACATCGTGATAAAGAACAGCCTCGCTTTCATGAGGATGAAAAAGTCTTTGATCCCGACAGTTACCAATATACTCAATCCCTGGCGGATCAGTTAGCCTGAATATTCCATAATTTGGTGAATGTAAAGGAGCACAGACAATGGCAATCGATTCAGGTAGTGTCAATTGAAATGGAAAATGTGTGTGTAAGTCTAAAGAACTCATAAAGCACTAAATAAGACAAAACTACTGTTTGGGTCGGATGTGTATGAATCCATCCAAGAGTGATTAAATTATTATCTATTTGAAAGCCTGCAACTAATTCCTCGTTTTCCATAACGCATGAGTTCGGGGTGCCAGATTGGTTCGGAATTATTAGGTGGGTGACCAAATAAGCAGCTTGCTGCCTTATTGAAGATCTTTTGATTTTTCTCAGCTTACCAGCAAGTAACCCGCATGTTTCTATACCCTTCCCAGTATTTAAATTGGCAATTCTCATAAAATCGCCTATTATCATCCTTGGCAAGTATACAGTATTTAGTCCATGATGAGGTCCATTTTCGTAATTCGGTTGCGCTTGGTTTACGTCAGGTACAGGCGGCAATTCTTTGCTGACCGACGGTGCCGAAACAGATTTCAGAATTTTAGTATTCTCTGGTATCAAAACTGGTTGGTCTGATCTAGGCTCATAAACTTCAGGTAATTGAACTGGGGGCCTATTGGATATTGAAGAAGTAACATCTATATTTGGGCTTACCACTTCTTTGGCTCTCTGATCTGTACTTTTAGGTGTTTCCATTATATAGCGTTCTTTTGCAACCTCGCTCTGATTAAATAAATAGTTTTGTAACATTTTGAATTTATATTCCTGATTTTCAGACCCTTGATCTGCGAAAAGCTCAACCGAATTCGACTGATAAACAGGCTCCGCAATCTGATTCACTTTTGATGGCTCGATAGAAAAAGTTTGAATTTTTTGCGGAATACTTCCTCGAGCTTGTTGACGGCTTGTTGGTATTGGCGAGGGTATTGTCTGGCGGTTGTTTAGCAAAACTGGATTTTTGTTTGATATCTGTGCTGTGTTAAATTGCTTCTCTATTTCCTCCAGGGTTGGGTAATATTGAGTTGTAATTTGTTCTTGTTGTTTCTGATTAAAAACTGGATTTTTTTGAATATTGGACGGTTTTGGTGGTACATCGGGGAGAGGTTTCTTCGGAGGCGTATTTGGGATAGCAGGAAGAGCCTTTTGTGGTGGCTTTTTCTCGGCAACATTCTCATTGTCACTATCGCTCTCCGTATTATATATATTAGTTTTTAATTCCTTGGGAATAATCATAGAAAGTGTGCGGCTGACTGTTTTTTGCATCGTGACTTCGTTACTATTCGAATTTTCAACAGGAGAGTCGAATTTTTTGAGAAATTTAGTAAATTTTTTACGTTGCAAATTTTTCATAAGAACATCTGCCTCTATTCTGGTTATTTCATCTGGGTCTTTGAGTAGCTTTATCAAAATTACTTCAGCGGCTTCCCATTTTGAAGGATCTTCAAGCATTTTATTTATGCCTTCCATAAAAGGGTTTCTTGTTTCAAGTTAATTTTTTTGAAAGTAGCTGTTGCCAATTTTTGGCGTACTGTATTTGCTATCTAGGTTAGTATTGCTAAAAACAATCAATACATCTGTATATGTACCTTAGTACTCCTTCAAACTTTTTGGGAAAATGTTGTCTACTTTTCGTTTTAATTTGGATAATGTTCAAAGCGATGCTTTTGTCCGACACTTTATTGAGTGCGAAAAAGGAACTATTGATAAGAGTGGATGGATAATTATTGATAAGGATAATCAAACCATTGATCCGAAAACTCGAGACCAATACTTAAATATTCAATTTTTAGCAGATGTTGCTTTTCTTAAAAGGACTTTTGATTTGCAAAGATACTTAGTTTTTGATTCACTGGATAAAGTTGAACCGCTAAAGTCTCTCATTTTGAATGTACCTAATGAATTTAACTACATAGACATTTCTGGTAAATTTATTTTTTTAAGCACAACGATCGGAAGTAAAATGGCAAGTCTTGAAAAAATCACTAGTATACTAAAGGAAGGAGGGGCTATCGTTTATACAAAATTAGATAGCCCAGATGATTTTTCGAAAATGGACTATTGTATATTCAACTCTATAAAAGGCGAAGACCTTATAAGAGCCTATGACTCAAAATGTACAATTGGAAACGTTTATTGGCTAATGTCCATTCTAAAATTTGGGTTTTCTGATCCTCGAAAGCACCAATTTTGGATGCCGTATCCCCACAAGGATGCAGGATGTCACAAGTTGCTCATTACAGTAACTAATGTAGAAGGTGTAGCCAGGGAATACATCCAACACATGTGTCAACTTATAAATGCTGAATTTACCGGCGTTCTTACCAAGCATTGTACTCATTTAATTTGCGGAAGGATGGACGGCCACAAATTTCAGAAAGCCTTAGAATGGGGTGGAATCAAATTAACCAATGTTCTTTGGATTGAGGATTGTTTTACAAATTGGGAATATATAGACCCTGGCTTACATCAATACCAACATATGTCAAAAGTTCTTAGGGCCGAAGAACAACTCGGTAATACCCCCGCAAAATTCGAACTCTTTGAAACTTTTGTTGAACTAGAGCGCAATAGATTAGAACCGCAATGTGTCGAATTGGAAGTTAGAAAAACAACTGAACGGTATTCCTTTGGAGAATCTTTAGAAACAGACAGGTTTTCAAAAAAGTCTAGCATTGAGAATATCAACCCTCAACATGCTAATTTGTCTTTAAATTCGATAGAAAGTATTGAAAGTGCAATATCAAAAGACGTTTTAATTATGCCCGAAGAAAGAAATTCAGATCAAACAAACATTAAATTATTTGAATTAGAAAAATCAAGAATTAGAATTAAGGACACTGTCAACGTTAACGCGAATTTTCAAGATAAACTTAATACGCCCAAAGGAACCCAGAATTTCTTGGAGCAGCCCATTAGCCAGACCCCGTTCTCTTCTTTTGCACAGTCTAAAATATTAAGTAATGAAGTCGAAAACAAAAGAGAACCATCAGCAACTTTGACCACGCCAACACACCAGTCTACTTCAAATACTCACTCCAGGAGCCCTAGTCCACTGACAGATCCAAGAAAGAGAAATAGCTCCACAAACTCTAGTACGAGTAAAAAGAAGAAAGGCCCTAAATTTAAACTTTTATTCACAAAAGGTGAGCCAACCAGTGCTCAAAAAAAAATAATTAAAAGTTTTGGTTTTGAAATGGCAAAAGATTTGAAATCATGCACTCATCTAATTTCAGACACAGTAAAAACTACAGAAAAATTTCTTTGTGCTGTTGGAATGGGAAAAGAAATTGTGGTGCCAAATTGGATAAATACTACTGGGAAAGTCGGCACAATAGCGAGCGAAACTATTTTTCGACCGAAATCTGATCAATTTGAAGATTTGACACTTAGTAGCTCGATTGAAAAATCTCGAGAAATTCATCTTTTTGAGGGCAAAAAGTTTTTGATTTCAAAAGAAAAAGGACTTCCTCCTGTCGAAGCATTGACAAAAATGATATCCGCTGGAAAAGGCAAAGTAGTTAAAGTTTTAAAATCGTCAGATCTGGCCGCAACGTATTATGTTTGCCCAAATAATGAGGATTTCTCTACGGTAAAAAATAACTATCCTGAAATCTCTATTATGACAAAAGACGAGCTGTTTAAAGCCATTCTTTTTCAGGAACTCCCAAATCAAGAATAAACTCCGTGTTTGAAAATGTCTACACTGTCTTTTCTTGGAATGAAGGTCTACAGAAATAATTCGATACAGCCCTTTAAACCATTTTTATATGCAGGAGCATTCATGTTGTTTGCCACCTATAAAGTTAGAAAAGCTGGTATGGCGAGTGAAGCGAATGCCAAAAGCGAAGAAAATTCTACTCACTAAATAAATGGATCTTAACTAATGCGACATCGCGAAACAAACTGCGAATCTATCAATCAGGGTATAATTCTTACTCAAGTGGAATATTATATTGTCCCATGAAACTCCTTGAAATCATACCTTGATTTTTGCCATGTACTTTCAAGAAGGCGAATTTGTAACGGTCAAAGGAACTACATGTAATATTTTGTCTCTAGAAAGCGGGACTTTGCAGGATGATGCAAATGCATTTGTTTATAAAATTAAAATGCAGAATGAAGATTTTGCATTGAAAAGCTGGGTACAAACCGAAAAAGCAATATACAACGAGATACACTCACTTGAGAGAACGGGAGGACACCCAAATATTGTTGAGCATGTAAAAAGCGAGTGTAAACAAAATGAGAAATCATTAAATGGCCTAATTGTTATGGAATTTCTGGCTGGTGGTACATTGAAAGACTTGATAGCGAGTCGAAGCAATCTTATCGAAAATGCAAATTCTACTATGAATCCCGGTGCTTATTTGAAGGATGAGCAGTCAATGCAAATTTTTACAGCCATCACATCAGCAGTGGCTCATTTACAGGCACTAGAACCACCACTTTATCATTGGGACATCCAGCCTTCAAATATTATGATGGTTGTGAGCTCCGGCCAAATACCTCAAAACGATTTTACCTGTGTTAAACTTATTGATTTTGGAAATAGCTTTTCAACACCTATTAACCCCACATCCTTGTCTAGCAAAGAAATTGATGAAAAAATTGAAGTTTTTAAAAATACCACCAACTTATCTTACAGGGCACCTGAAATGGTAGCAATGAATGCTGTTATTGATGGTCAGGCAGATGTATGGGCTCTCGGATGCCTTCTTTATAGCCTGCTCTACCTTGAAGATTACTACAAAACTATCTCCGATATAACATCAGGAAAATTTATTATCAAAACAACGCCCAAATATCCTCCTTACTTTGAAATTCTTTTGAGTAAAATCATCTTAAAGGAACCCGATCGCAGGATGAAAGCTTTTCAAGTTCTGTCACAATGCAGAGAGTTTTTCATCGGAGCCTTACCAAGTTGGATTACTCGTAAGTACAAGCCTCAAGCTTATAATTCTCCAAATTCAATTACTTTATCTACTTCTGTTAGCAAATCATCTATACCAGCTAGTACCAATGAAGCACCAGGAATTGAATATTTCGATGAGCATATTCTTGATATTGCTGGTTTTTCAGATTTGAATAATCCGATGAGACAAATTAATTTTCAATTTCCGGATGAAATTTGCGTCTCGGTTGACAAAGTTGTTTTTACCATACCTTTGTCTATAGAAGATCAGTCTGCAAGCAAACACAATGTATCTGCAAGTATTGCTATATATCATCCTGCGGAGCACTTGCTTGTAACTTGTTTTAATAATTCTTTGGATGTTTTTGATGTAGCTAAAAAGCAAAGGATTCAATCACAGGCCTTACCAACCAGTGAGGTCATATTTATGTCATGGCTTCATGACACTACCATATCCCTCATTACGAAAGAAGCAGTATACCATATGGAAATAGCTGGCGAGAATGAAATTATAGAGGAAATGTGTGGAATTTTTGATAGTGTCACAGAAAATAATATCGCTTATTACGACATTGACAGCAACGAAAATCCACAATGGCTGTTGATTGTCGCACCCAATACTAAAGAACCACCAAAAGGACAAATTCAACTTCATAGCATGGAAAAAAGTGGAAGCCAGATAATTCCAGGAGAGACCGCGCGTCTTTATAAGCCAAATGGAAAATTAGACTTTCTAAAGTTGTTGCTTGTAAATAGAGGGCAGAATCACACTTATGTACCTTAATCTAATGTAGTTACATGTAGTTCCTGTAATTCAAGGAGCTGATCAGCCTTCAAGTATTCAATTACCTGTTGGTAAAAATGATTCTGTTTGTTCTTTAGAAGTAGATCATGCTTTGAACAAAGCCTATTTATGCACGTATTTTGGCCAAATTATTGTTTACGATATTCCAAACAAAAAGCTTATATTTGAGGGTAAACTCTTGTCTAGTGGGTTCATTAAATCTCACCTAGATGTGGAAAGGGATCATTTGTTTGGTGTTGACAAAAAAGGGAAGCTATATAGGATATCTAATCGGAAAGCATCAGTTCGGACATCGGGTAAGGCGAAACAACCGAGTCCTGTAATCGCATCAAAACCTAGTTCAAAATCTTTACCAAAGCAGAATTCGATACCGGCTGCAAATAAGGCGCAAGTAGCTTTAGACTTCAATGTGTACTTGGAACGGGTAAGTAACAATGAAAAAATAAGCGAATCAGAGTCTGTCAAGTTTGCGCGATACGGTAATATTCTAGGATTATCTCAATTGGTTATTAGTTATATAGAAGAAGGTCGTTTGGAATTGAGCGAGGCCCTCGGTGATGAGCTCAATGAAGGGACAACCAAGTCTCAAGAGGTTGCATTGCTTTGTTATAAGGGAAGTAACTGTCACAGAAAAGTTCTTAGAATAATGGCCGAAAAGAAAGATTTTAGAAGATTAGTTAATTATTTGAGAACTGTGGAATATGCTCCTGAAGATCATTACATTATGGAAGAAATTGCTTTTGCTGATACCGACATTGCGGAAGAATACGCTAGTAGGTATTATCAAACCAGTCAAAGAGAAGTTTTGCTTGAAAAAATCCTAGAAATTATGATCCAAAAAAATTGCGATTTGGACGCGATTGCGTTTCTACAAACAACATTGACTTCAGACGATGCTGAGTACTCAGGACTACAAACCCAATTGTTCAAATTGATGTTTGCAAAAGATGTAAAGGAAGCCGATGAATTATTGCATTCAAACAAATATACACAGTATGATAAATGGACTGTTAGCAACTTGTGTATTGAAAATGGGCTCTACTCAAGAGCTATCAGCCTTTACGCTTCCAGAGAATTGCTTTTTAAGAGTGACAACAGACTCTCTGCCAATCCGGTTTACACAGAGTTAAGCAAATTTCTTCTAAAAGAAGCTAATCCAAAATATTGGGGAAATGCCATTGATACCCTTTTAGACAAAGAAGATGACCAAGAAAGACTAGGTAGTTATGAGTTGTTCGAAGTGAACGAAGAAAGCCAATTTGGATGCTTAATGCGTGCTATTTTGGATGGTTCATTCTTGGCAGGCATAGACGATGTCAAAGTTATATATAGTCTTCTAGAATCGCTTATAAAATACAAAAAGAAATTTTGGCTGAAGCATGTTTTAAGCAATATAATTAAAACCAAATCAGCATTTGCCAACAATATGACAATTCAAACGTTAATGTGTCTCTCCACCTTGTTGTTTCGAGAGACAGAAGATTTTCAACCTGCTATAACAAATATGAGTGGATACGATCACTTTACAGTGGCCAAGGCAGCAAAAGTCATGGGTCATGTTGAAGATTCTTTCCGGATTTATGAGAGATTTAGAGAATTTCCACAAGCTGCAGATGTTCTGGTTTATGACATTCAAGATTTGGCAAGAGCATTGGAATTTGCGGACAAAGTCGATAAGGATGAAGTTTGGCCAATTGTAGGAAAGGGCATTCTGGAATCTATGCGCCAAAATACAAAATTGAGGCTTGAGTTGCGAAAAGCGGCCGAATAAATCGTTGCAATAACTTGAGCCTTTATTTTGAGTTTAAATTTTTTTATCTAAACAACTTAAAAGTCGTCAAACAAGCTGACTGCAGTTTGTTCAGCTAATTTTTGAAGCTGCGAATCTTCTGTGTAATTTGACTTTAAATCAGAAGTTGGAAAGACCAATTCGTCCTCACTTGAATCATCGTGTTTGCTGAACACAAAATTAACCCATTCTTGAACTGATTGAAACATAGAAGCATCACCTATAGTCTCAAAGTATTGTATGGCGCCTATAACTGATTCTGGAGCTTTGAAATTCACAGGCAATTCTAAAATCTCAAAACCACGCTGAAGTGGTGTGAATCCTAGAAAATTGAAGTCCATCGGCAAAACCATACTTGGAGTTTTTTGAGAATCTGATCGATATTGCTGCAGCCCAGGGGGAAAGTATTCAAATTTTTTTCCAACCAAAAGAAATAAAATATACCGCATAGTGATTTTATAGTCAACCTTGGCCGAGAAATTGAGAAGCTCTGTCAATATTTTTTCATTATCTGAAAAGACCGCACAGATGAGCGCAATCCAAGTAGTTTCATCCTCTGATAACTGCGAATAATGCTGCCTAACACTGTTAATAAAATATTCAGAATACACATTCTTGAGACTTGTTTCACTCATATTTGCTTTTACGAGAAAAATCAAAGACATTTCTAAATTACATTCTGTAGGAGGAATGGACGGCAATTCTGTAACGCGATGATCCACAAACTTTTTCAAGTTCTCAACTGCCATATCAGGTGATTTGGGCCCATACAAGCTTCTTATATATCTATACAGAGCTTCGAGATCAGAATTGAGCAATGTCGCCACGACTGCCATTTGATGGTGTACCATTCCATTTTGAGGGTAAATATTTTCTGCCTGTTTGTAAAATTGCATGGACATTTTAAAGCTTCCATTCACAAACTGGTCCCTGTATCTTGCAAGATCGCCCATGTAAATATAACAATTAAAAACCAATGCTAAAGAGTGTGAATTTAATTCCATTCTTGTAAGGACCACACTGAACCAACCGATCAAGTAGTTAACAAAGGCAGTGAAATTTGACACGCTCAATGTTTTTTTTGAGATCTTTGATCTCTTGTCCATAATTTGTTTATAAATTATTTTTTTCCACAATTTTTGTAGTAATTGATACGTTTGGTATTCTTTGGGATACTGAATAGCGAGAAAATGAGCATCTAGATATTCTTCGAGAGTTGAAGTGCCTTTTAAATGCATTTGAAGAATATTTTGAACTTCAACAGGGTCATTCATCAATTAATTGAAAATCTTTTCGAACAAGGGATTTGCACAATTTATTGAGACTTAAAGGTTCAATTGGTGCAATATGATAAAAATGTGTCTATATCAATTGGCTAGTGCCTTTTGTGCCTTCAAATTGTCGTCCTCTACCAATTCATTTTTAGGTGCATCTGGAAGAACAACTGGCACTGAGGGTAGTAACTCATTTTGCATTTTTTCTAATTCTTCAAGCTCTTCCGAATAGTCAACCGCATCAAATATTTCTATGTCTTGTAAATCCTTTAAATCATCCATGACTTTATCTGCATCTTTTAATTTGACATTCAAACTTGTAAGCAAAGTATTGCCCTGCGCCAGTGCTTCAACGACATGAACTTGGACAGACTTCAATTCAATTTCGCTAATCATTTCAAAAAGCAACATTTGCTGAGCGTCTACTTGCTCTATCAATTTCCCCAAATGTTTTTTCTGCGCTAAATAATGAATCGCCAATTTCTTGTTTTTTATATGTTGCTGGGCCAATTTATGATTTTGATCTATCTGAAATTCCAATTTTTTACGATACTTCACCATCTGATCTCTTTGAATTTTAAGTTTCAAAAGTCCATTATCTTCTTTGCTAGCTGCCTTCCCCATTAAAAGTTTCACATACGAAATTATTTTATTTAATGAAAAAAGTATTTAGAATCAGATACTTGAGAGACATTGAATGAACCTCGTTGAGGAACTGGGTTTAAAATCATATTTCTTAATTCAGATGATTCAGGGTCATAAACTGCATGGTATCTGTATCTTTCCACAAACTCATCTCTCAATTTTTTCGCAACATCCAGAGTGTGTATTCGAATAAAACAGTTTCTCAAGACTTCATTCATTTCATTGACATCCCCAGGATGTGTCCAATAACTATCATGAACAGCAGCAAATGACAGGTTGAGTTTGTCGCATTCAATTGCAGTCAACATCATGTGCGTGGCATCGATTGAATGTATAAAATTTGGTGGAAAAGCTGCTGATTGCTTTTTTACATCAATTTTCGTAGCTTTAAAAGGATCTTCAATATTAAAGCGAGATAATGATGTTTTAACAACAGCCTTAGGAGCTGAACGATAAGGCTGAACGCATGTCAGGCCATTAGGTGGAGTCCAAATGACAGATGAACCCAAAGATTTGGATGAAAAATCTTTAGGTTTAATTTTCAACTTGTATCGAATGTGATTCATGCTGGAATTTTCGACACTCTCACGAAAGTCTCTAGCTTGTGTCTCGGTAATTAGTTTCATTGCTAATAATGAGTCTACATGATTAGATTTCCCAATAATATTTGCACTTTGATTAAGCCATGTTTGAATTTGGGTTGCGTTTGAAAATAAAGTGCCAATTGAATCAAATAATTTTTTGACAATATATGTGGCGACCTTGAACATGGAGACATCGTCATCAAAGTGGTCGTAGCGAGCTTCTCGAAGTCTGTTCATAACTTGATCTCGAGCTCCGATCTGAGTTACACCGTAGACTGTCGTCATGACAGTTTGTTTAACTAATTTTCTATTAATTTTATCTTTCATAAAATTGGCAAGCTTACGGGTTTTCTCGCTGCTGCTTTTAAGATCATTCAACACCATTTCAAGAACATTGTTGGCGCACATAGTATAGACATCAGCTGGTTTTTCTTGTGGTTTAAGGTTCACTAATTCTGCCCCTTTTTCGTCCCCGCCAATTGCTGCATAATGCTGAAGTCCATTGCAAGAACCGTCCATGTGCACCGGATAATTGGAGTAAAATTCAAGCGGATTACCGGAGTCTAAAGCATCCTTAATTTCAAAACACACACCGAGGCATTGCCATGGATCTTCTCCTTCGAGCCACCATTTTTTTCCGGATAAAGGATTCGAAGCTGAATCAATAACATCATCAATATGATCGTCTGCAAACTGAGCTCTGTCATCAAATGAAGCTTTGTCATAGCCATATACATTTGCTAATTGGATTTTTAGCCACTTCCAACCGCTTTGTCCTAATTTTTTTTTATCTGCAAATTTAAGCAGCCCACGGGAGAAATCAGAATTAATATGATTTAGGTAGCTAGGAATAGGATAGGCTCTTCCTCTGAAATCAATATTGTGAGGAAAATAAAGTTTAAATTTTCGAAATCTATCTGCCACCTCCAATTTATAATTCAAATCGCACCTTAAAGAAAATGTTTCTCGCACTAGCTTTTCTGACTTATGCTTTTTAAAGAGTGAGTCAGCAGAATTTCTGAGCATTTCTATGTCGGACTTTTCATAAAGTTGAGGAAAACCAGCAACACCTTCACCACTATTCCATATTTTCAAAGCTACATCTAGAACCTTTTCGTTAACGACCCAGGGCGTCTTACCTAAAACATTTAAAGAATTGAACACGACAGGAAGCTTATTTTGTAGACTAGCTTCTTTGATATAGTTCAACTGCTCTTCGTTCTGGGAGCTAATTCGCATTATTGGTGAGTTACATGTAAGATAGCCACCGAATTGCCAGCTTTTCCAAGGCTTAGGTGGAACCAGCATAGGGAGCATTTCAACATCAACGGCTTGGATGACGTTTGAATTCATAATGATACTATTCAAATATGGGTGAACTTTAACAACTGAGATCCGAAATTGCTTATCAAATGAGTAAGCAGTAAATAAAGCAGTTGTTTCCTCCACCCCATCCTCGGAAGTAATTGAAGGAATGCTTAATTTAGACACTTTTATGAGATTCTTTACTATAAAAGCTCCAAGTAATATAATGTGTCGTTTATCTAAATCAAGTAGCACTTCTGAATATTGGCTATCGTTTTTCAGGATAGTGGGATTGACATTCAAAGGGACTTCGTATTTTTCATGCAATTTTTTAATAACTTGTGTCAAATATCTAGGATTTGACTTAATTTTAGAGTCGTAATCTTTCAAAGTATGAAAAATTTCATTGTTTCCCTCTTCTCGCTTGGATGAGTTCTTAAGACTGCGGAGCATCTCCGCATTGTACTGCTTAATAAGTTGGGTTCCGATATCTCGGCATAAATTGGAGGTTTTAGCAAAAACATGAGCTTTTTGAGATACTTCGTCAACTGAATTAGGGACTTCGTTATCAAACCCTTTTTCCCACATACCAGTCTGCAAAGACTTAATTAATTCAAATACGCTAGTCACTGCTACTTGCTTAGGTTTAAACAATGATAAAATAGGATAAATATTATGTTCCTTATTTGGTGTTTTAAGATTATGATCCAAATTTAGACCAGAAACAATCGCGGAGACATCTTCAAAATCATTTTCCCAAGTTGAAGCGTGGGAATTCTTAAATTTGTGGAGCTCAGCTTCTAAATTGCTTACCCAATTATATGCAATTTTCTTCAATTCGGAGTGAACTTTAAAATTATTAGATATAGAATAATCACTCATCCCACGTATATTATTTAGAACATCTTTCTTCTTCTCAATCATTTCGAAATTCATATTATAAGCCTGCTCTTCCAATCTGTATTGCAAATCAAACATATTCACAATATCCGGTCCAAAAGAAGGGTCTATATTTTCCTCAAATTTATCCAGACTATCTTTTAAAAGCCGAACGCCCAAAGTTGGCATTTCTTTTATAATCGAGGTTTTCTTTTCAAACCGAGGAAATGACTTGATTTTTTCTGAGAATTGTAAATCAATTTCTGAATTTTTCAATTCAACATTATGGTTCTTTAAAATACTGTTAAATTTTAAAATTGTTTGATGTGGCGCATTTTTAATAATGGAATCAGACATAATTTGTTCCAGTGCGGATATACTGGAATGTGGAGTAGGATGAAAATTGTCGTGCTCTAACTTTTGCTTTTTGAATAGATTATTGATATATTGAATATGATCTTGATTATTACTTTGCAATAGACCTCGAGCAATAGTTGCTTGAAGTTTTGGAGTAGGTGGGTCCTTTAAAAGCTTATTTGCATCTTTATAGTATAAATAAGCGTTCTGCAGATTTCGAACTTCTTCAGTTTCTTCAAATTGCCGCACGAACCCGAAAATGATGTCTTCATACATGGACATGGTCACATAATTTGCATGTTTTTTCTTAAACTCTTTAAATACATTAGATGCTCTAGACATCTGCCCACTTTTAACTAGAATTCTAAATATTGACTGTATATCTTGCCATTTTGTACCTAATGGCTTTTGACTGATTGTGTTCCGAGGACTCAAAATCAGATGTTGCATACTCCTTCAAGGGATCCCTTTTAAAATATTAAATAAAATTCAAGACATATATAATTTGTTGTCTATACAAAAGTCTAAAATACCCAATTAAGACTATCCAATCATAAATTTCCAATCAAACAGCAACGATGGAACGTAAAAGAAATGTTGCACTTCAGAACAAAGGGGGACATCACAAAATGAACGAAAATTCAAATTTAAATTTGTGGCTACCTTACCAATTTCACCCCAATATAAACCCCGAATGCTTCTCCAATTTAGTTAATGAAACCCAAACCACCATCAATAATACCTTGCACGATCAACATGTAGAGCGGAAAAATAGTTTAAAAAGACGCAAAAGCTATAGAGCCAATATAGTTTGTGTTGCTAAAGACGATTCAATTGAAGAACAAATCATTGACGAAAATTATCACGAAATATTAGAGCACGAGGATGCGCAGTGGTTAAGCGAGATTCAAAATATGTTGGAAGGATTGGACAAAATCGAAACTCACTGGTCTTTACCTTCTCCTATAAAGAGGCGGAAGGGAGTCAGAAGAAGAAAAATTCGACCTTCCATTGCTTCTTTACAGGAAGAACTCAATAAGTCTTATCCAGTAGATAAGTCGTTCTGGGGACGACTGAGAAAGTCTTTATTTTCAAATTCCAGTAAAATTCAAGAAGAATTAACAATCGAAGATCTTATTGTTGCTTCTCAATCGAAGCTTCAAGTTAGACGCCCACTTTGTGCACAAGTATTAATAACCAATACTTTGAGAATGATTGAACCAACCAAATTTAAGCAATTGCAAGTCAAAGATAGAAAGAAACGCAAAGAATCGGCGGGTCCAAGATTCGGTCCAAGGGCAGTGACTCGTAGAAAGTCTTTTGACATCATGGCTCTCCAACACACTGAGCAATTAGACACCCCTTCTGGATTTTCATTTTGTGTGAGAAATAAGACCGAAAAGCACCAGCTATCTGATGATAGGTATGAAATTGAGGATGAGTTTCGACATTTCACATTCGTTAAGGATGCAACAACTGCTCAATTACACACTCTGGGGCTGCATTTGCAAGACATCCACCAAAAATACAGAAGATATTTTGATGATAAGATCCAGTATACCGTAATTGACGACGACGAGATAATAGAATACGAATTTACAGAAATCCCAACAATACCTAATTATATTATAAATGATATGGATAGTGCTATTGAGATAGACTCAGAGGATGATTTACCACTGCATTTGTTAATGAAGCAGCGCCGTTTAAGTATAATTAGTGCGCCTTGAACATAATAAATTTATTTATGATACAAATTAATTATACCCATTTTGATGTCGCGTGAAAATATAAATTGGTCTATTTTCGAGCAAAAAGAAAGCGAAGACAATTGGGATAAAAGAGACAAAATCATGAGGTTAGTTGCTCAACAAACTCCAAAGTTGGAAAGAAATCAAATTGAATATTTATGCTCTACAATTTCAAGTTTAAGGACGGCTTTACAATTGTCTGGTTTAGCAGCTTTAAAGTCATTAGTTATTGTACATAAAATGGACCCATATCATGAAGTTCTTTTAATAACTTTATTTAAAGTAATTGGTGGAACGCGAAAAATTCCCTCGAATGAAGCCAATAATGTCGCGCATTTAATTATGGAATCAGTGACTCCTAATAGTAGAATTTTAAACCTACTTTTAAATGCTTCCAATGATAAATCTATCGATGTAAGAACTTCATCTACTGTATTTTTGACCATTTTTTATCAGCAAAGCTTGGAAAATAGCTGGCTTGAAAAAAGCAACTTATTGGAAAACCTTGTCTCGGCAGCACTTAGATTGACCCAAGATGCAAGTCCAAGTGTCAGAGAGAAAGCAAAGCTTTTGACACGATTATTGGACACATTTAATCCAGAATACAAGCCTGGTGTCAACATACCTAGAAGGGATTTTGGCAGGCGATCGGCACCGGTCACTCCGCTTTCTACAAGACTTCCATCTTTAGCACCATCCGTTCTCTCGGAGCCATCCTCTTCGCTCAAAATACCTGTCAAACGATATTCTCAACCAACTTTACCCCAACTTGAAGGGACCACGACCAACAGAAGCAATATCCCTTCTTACGCTGAAATGAGAAGAACTCCAACAACCCCCACTAAACCTCTTTAAGCTCATGATGATAATTTAAAAAAATTTCTCAAAGAAGTAAAACATCTCCATTCAATTCAACTCATGGGTATCTTTCTCTTAGATCTTGCTCTGTTCCCACTTTCAATTTTATTTTCACTATTTTATCTAAGAAAGAGAGCTAAAGATTCGATATTTGGAATAAAAAGGCCTGAAGCAGAGAATACAGAATTTTTTGATAATTTATTAGGCTTAAGAATATATCACACACCTAGACATCGATTGCTTAAAGTCCCTCGAAGTATATTGTCCATACACGGACTATCGGGAAAAGGTTTAGATGTTACAATACATTTACCAGGTTTCGGCATGAGTGACAGAGCCAATTTGTCTGCGAGTCAATATGGATACTTTTTATATCATGTGATTCAAAAATTTAGACCTCAGGTCATAATTGTTTATGGCTGGTCGATTGTACCAACACTTATGGCACTTGGAAATGCACCTACTCTTTGTGAAAATCTTAGATTGGTGGTAATTGACCCGTTGATAACTCACGAATACATCTCTTTCAGAAATATTTTGTATTTAGGTAGGCTCTATCTCTGGTGTTCGACAGTATTATTGTTATCCAAAATATTTGAGTTATTTGGTTATTTTAGAAATACATGGATCGCAGTAGTAGAATTTATTAAGCTCGCAGTAATTCCGAAGCCAGTTTTGAGAGTTTCTTACCAGTTTGATTTTTCTAATGTGAGATATCTCCTGTTGTTTTCTTCAGCAGCATCGTATTTTTGGAATAATTTGAGCTCAAAATGGCTTGAATATGAACAAAGGGCATTTGTTTTGTCAGAATATTCGCCAATTGTACCGTGGCTACGATATTTGACTAGGCCTTCGTTTATAGCTAGTGGTTTAAGTGAACCAGCCCCTAACATTAATGTTCTACCAGAAGTGGCATCTTACCAGAAGGATTCTAGTAAGGATTCGCAGGAAGGCAAAAATTCAGACTATTATACGCTTAGGACAATCGGTCTTACTTATACCACAACCTGGGATGATTTAGTTGTAAGTTTGAAACCATTTTTTAATGAGAAACAAACAGTAATAGATTTATATTATACAGAATACTCAAATAGCTCTCAAATGAAATATTTTGAAGATCTCTTTTCTCAAAAAAGTCAGATTGTACCTTACCATGGACTGAAATCGGTAGTCGAAAGTAAATTGAATAATTTTTAACTTTGCATAATTTTGAAACATTATGATCAAAGCAAGTAGGAAAAAGGAAAAAGCAGCTGTATATGCCTTGTGGAAGTCCAAACCCATTGGGGTCACAATGGCTCGTTACATTGACTTATTAACAACATCTAGAATCAAAAAGAACAGTTGCTCCCTTCAAAAGAAGGCATTGTTAGCTGCCAATGCCAAGGTAAATATGGGATCAACGTCAAAAATTATTAAAGATGTCGCAAAATTAATTTCTGTGAAACAGGCCCGAAAAATCGCTCCACCTCCTTCTAGGAACATCAGCAATGATACCAAAATATTGCTTCTAGAATCAATGAGAGGATCAAAATATTTGAGACCAATTTTATTGCAGACTGTAGGCAAACCAACTCAAACTAGCTTGAAATGCATCTTTGAATCCAAAGTCAAAGACGCCGATTCGATAATAGATTATGCTAAACTGTGGTCACTTTCCCTTAAAACCATATTTGTTCAAAAAGAGAACAAGGTATATATAGCTGCATCAATTGTAAGAAATGCTATGAGAAGCCATAAAGTAACCCCATACAGCGCTCTCTTAGTGAATCTCTTCTTTGGTGGTGCTGAAAAGGCAATTCGTTACTGGGTATCCATTCTCAATGATATTAAATCATTTGAAGTCTACAATATGGCAAAGGAAAGAATCGATAGCATTACGAATGAACTCTTCACTTGCTTTAATTTAAAATCGGTGCGGCATTATGTTTTATATGAATACGATTGTATTTTTTTTTAACTTAGATAAAATTTGGGCAAACTTTGTACAAGCCGGAAATCTGGTAGAAAAATCGAAGCCTGGAGTTCTAACCGAAGCTAAATGGCTTTGCATCCAAGAGAGACTGCACAAAATTATTAACAAACAGTAAATTTATTTTTCATCAAAGTAGGCTAATGTAAGTGCTTTGCGGCAAGAAAGTCTAGCATTCGGATAATAAGTCAAAAGACCTGTTAGGAGCTCACATTGATGTTCATCTATATCAAGTTTATCTCTTAGGTTTTTAGTTTTGAACTGAGGAAAAGTATTAAATTCTGGAAGTTGAGTAACTCCTGGCCAAATATCATCATTAGGCGTTCCAAATATTCTATGTTAGCGAAAATTACTCGAATATTTTCCAAAGTTGGTCTATCTCAGAGTCGCCGCGGAACACAGGATCAAATTTTTTGTTCAGAAGTTCTCCAATTATACATCCAACGGACCAAGAATCTATTCCAAAGCCATATTGCTTTGCACCAAGCATGATTTCCGGTGCTCTATACCATAGTGTGACTACCTCATGGGTGTAAGTTCTCATTGGAACACCCACAGCCCTTGCTAATCCAAAATCTGCTACTTTTAAATTTTCTTGATCATCAACAAGAATATTTTGAGGCTTAAGATCTCTATGAATACATCTCCGGGAGTGAGCAAATGCCATGGCATCCAGCAGTTGTGATGCAAACTTTTTGATTGTTGAATGTGGAAGTCCAGAAGCTTGATTTTTTTCCATATATTTTTTCAAGTCTGTTGTGCAATATTCAAAAATTAAGTGGATGGAAGGACCATCGCTGATAATATGATGCAAATATACAATGTTTGGGTGCTCATGTAATTCTCTTAATATCGATATTTCTCTTAGAGCTGTTGATGGAAAACCTTCTTCGTCATGGTCAGTTCTTATTTTTTTAAGTGCAACTGTTTGGCTAGTTGCTTTAACAGTGCCTTTCCATACAACACCATAGCTTCCCTCTCCTAATTTTTCCTCTCTATTGTAGTCATTCATAGTTGATTTTGAAAACTCGAAAGCTTGTCGTCGCAACATGAGTTTCAAAAAAGATAATTTTCGTTATTACAAAACTACAACCTCCTGCTTATTGGTGATTGTAAATACATTTATTCAATTGAGCGTTCTAGTTTGAAGCAAAAGACTTGTTTGCCTTCAATACAAGTTTCAAGAATTACTAAGCCAAATTAGGAAAATAAAATAATACAAGGTTGATTTTGTTTATCGTTTCCATAAAAAATTCCACCTCTTAAAATTGAGAACATCAGCAATAGTAAATTGAAGCTTTTTGTAAATCACTCTAATGTATCAAAAACACCCTTAATTTTCAAAAGTGAGTATTACCATTTTTAAAATACACATGTAAACCTCATGTAATTATAAATTAAATTAGTAAAATATAAAAAGAATCTGAAGTATAATACAGTTCCCCACGTTTCGATGGACTGGTCTACTTTTAATGAGAAAGAATCGGAATTTAATTGGGAAAAACGAGATGCTTTGATGAAGCAACTACAAGAAAATCCAATTGAAATAGATCGCGTTCAATTAGATTATCTTTGTACAACTATTAATAGTCTACGGACAACTTTGCAATTTAGTGCTTTAAACGCAGTCGAGTCTATCATTAAAAATGTGCCAATTGATAACTATGCAGAAATATTGCTCGCAGCGTTATACAAGGTCATAATTGGCTCTAAAAAAGTTGTTTCCCAGCCTGCCATTAATGTCGCGACTTGTTTAATTCAGCATACGACTCCAAATAATCGAATCTTGGGAATATTTTCCAATATGTCCCAAGATAAAAACGTTGTGTCGAGGACCACGACTGTTCTTCTCTTGACTCACTTTTACAACAATACTTTGCCAACAAATTGGCTTGTGAAAGCAAATACAATGGATTTATTCTGTAAGATCTTGGACAGATTATTACATGACGCTAGTTCATCTGTAAGAGAGCAAGCTCGAACTTTATTTCTTTTATTTGAATCTACATACACTGTTGAGTCCAATTTTATTTTGCAAAATGTTCAAGATCATATCGCCAAAGCCATTCTAAGAGAAAGAAGTAAATTAGGATTTAACAAAGTTGAAAAACCAGCCAATCCAATTGAGGCCATTTCTTCTCCCAAAAAGACGCGATCTTTTGGAGGTTTAAAGCAGAATAGAAGTCGATCGCAAAGCAGGGAGTCCTTGAATTCTAATGGTTCTATAAAATCAACGCCATCTGCGTATCTTTCTACACCACAATCAAGAGACCCAAATGAAACTGAAGCTTTTTTTGATGAGGTCATGGGTAAGATAAATAAGTCGTTTGGAGACCTACACACTGATCTGGCTACTCTTGTCCCGAAAAAAGTGTCTGGAAAAGCTAATATTGAAGGCCAAGAAATATTACTAGTTCCAGAAGGCCCCAAAGACATTGACATCCCATCAATCGGGGAATATAATATCGAAATTGCTTTAAGTGATGGAGATGTTGAAAATGAAATAGGAACAATACTATCAAGAACAGAAGATAGATTTTCTATAGAAGATTTTAATAACCTCCTTTCGCTGTCTAAACAAAATCCTATAATAGATGAAGCGACATCAAAAATTTGGAACGTCCCCACAACTAATGCCTTGCTTTACAAAATATACCAAATATTGAATGAAACTGAAGAAGATGATTCAAAAGAAGATGCTTTCATCATCTTACAAGAAATTGTGGTGAATCAAGGGAAGCTTTTATCTGGAAATGAACCAGAAGTTTTATCTTACGGATTAAAATACCATCTGTTTGATGTTGATTTTGTAAGATATATTAATTTAGGTCAAAGCAGCTGGTTTTTATTGCTTTATGGCTTGTATTGAATGCTTAGAACCATCTCGAATGCTTAAATGTGTCTTCGATATCATTCAAAAAGGAATTGAAGACGAAAATGAGTCAAATGAGCTTCTTGTAGACTTACTGGAAGCTCTTGAAGTTTTGATCAAGAGATATCCATCTGAGGGTTTGAATGAGAGGAAATCGGCTCTTGTCAAACTCATGTTGTGTGTCATAAATCATCAAGAACCCGCTGTTCGACTATTTGGATATCGAAATCTTGTGTTACTATACCAAAGATGCGGCTCGAAAGTGTTGAAAGATATTTCTGGACTAATTGATTCCCATCAAGTCGATATATTTCAGGTATACTTGTCTGCGGAAAGTTCGAAAGTTAAATAAAGGAACATGCTTATTAGTTTTTATTTATGTTATATCTGTGGTTAATATTTGAAGATTTGCTGCGATGATATAGAAATAAGCCTATTACAAGCGGCAAATTAATTAGACTTACAAAAAATAAGCGCCTACTTGCCAAAACACTATTTTCCGCATTTCCTAGAAATTTTAAAACTTTTGGGTTAATGGACGAATTTAATTTAAGAGATGCCTCAATAGATTGATGAAATTTATAAGAACACCAAAGCATGGGCAAATTTACCAAAGAGCTGGTTGTAATAAATGTGGACGTTAAATCTGAATCAAGCAAAGGCATTAGACAGCAAAATAATATATACCGTTGGCTGTATTTTATGGTTAAAAGACTATTTTTAAATGGCTGCGTGATAGAAAGAATAGGGTATCCCGCGATTGCGTACGACGCTTTTGTGAAATGCGCCAGTGGATTAAAATGTGGAAACTGCCAGATTGCTAAAATAGTGGGAAGTATTAATGAAGTAATATCAATGCTATCATACCTAGCGCAGTAGCCCATTAAAGGCGGTATAGCTCCTACTAAACTTCCCACCCAAAGACTGGCATGATGAAAACGTTTTAAAGGCGTGTAAACAAGCGCATAGAGCCCTATAGTCGATGCTCCTAAGATTGCAGTCTTTGTATTAACTGTGGACAGTAGACTTATACCCAATATTCCGCTTCCCAAACCGACAGCCAAAGCAGTCAGCGGAAGGCACCTACCAGATGTCAAGACTCGAGTACGTGTTCTCACCATTTGAGCATCCATTGGATATTCAAAAAGCTGGTTTAGTGTATTAGCGCTAAATGCACAAAGACTTGTCCCTGCCACTGTTGTCAAAGCTTGTAAGACTGATCCATTATCTTGCTTGTCATCTCTGTTGATCGCATATCCACTTAAAGTCGTGAATACAACCAGTGCGCTCAATCGTGGCTTTCCGAGCTGCCAAATTGAACTGTGTATTAACGGTCGCCAAAACATTTTCTCCTGGAAATTTACGTAAGAAAGAAATGTGTTATTTTTTGCAACTTCGTTCAGAATCAGCTGAGACTAAGCTTGATGACCATTTCAGTTGTTCAAGAATCCGCCATAGTAGCTAGTCTAATGCTGTCATTTACTTTTGTATTGATTTTGTATGCGGATCCAGAAACTCGTTTTGGAGATTCGTTAGATCCAAAGGTGATCAAAAAGCGAGCAATTTTGTCCTTGATCAATTGCATAGCATCTGCTATGTTTATCAAGCTCTATTTTATTTCATTTTTAAATGCCAAAGTCCTTGGCTTTACAATTTTAGGGATAAATGATTTTCACATAATTTTAAATACATTATTACTCTTTGCTGGGCCCATTTACTCGGAATTTTATTTAGGTACACTGTTCGAAATGTCAAATTTCTGGAGATCAATGAGAGCATTAATTTTTGCTCCAATTTTCGAGGAGTTTGTTTTCAGAGCACTTATTGTTCAACTTTGGAAGCATGCTGGTATTTCTGATACCGTGATTACTTTTGCTTCCCCTCTAATGTTCGGCGTTGCACACATTCATCATTTACTTTACAACATTAAAATTGGGTATTCAATTCCGACTGCATTAGTTAATTCGATATTCCAAATATTTTACACTTCCATCTTCGGATCTTACCAAGTCCATGCTTACCTGAAAACTGGAAATTATTTCACAATTGTTCTTACCCACTCTTTTTGCAATCATATTGGCTTTCCTCTTATTTCGACTCATTTTAATAGTGTTCCTTTATCTAAGTTAGTGTATACCTTTGGAATTATATTGTTTTATTACACTTTCCCGCGGTCGTGATACACAATAAATTTGAAACTTAAACTCGTACTCCGTGTGTAACAAATGTCGGATTCCGAAAATGAAGACAATTTTACTACTTCACAGGCAGTTGAGGATATCTACCAAAAGAAAACTCAATTGGAACATATTTTACTAAGACCTGATACGTATATTGGATCTGTTGAAAAAGCTAACCAGGAAATGTGGATTGTGAATGAAAATGGCAAATTGCTCAAGCAAACAGTATCATTTGTACCTGGACTGTATAAAATTTTCGACGAAATACTCGTTAATGCAGCTGATAACGCACAAAGAGACAAGAATATGAGGGAAATTAGGGTTGATATTGATGTGAAAGAAAATAAAATAAGTGTCAAAAATGATGGAAGAGGAATTCCCATTGAGAAGCATAAAGTCGAAAATGTTTGGGTACCTGAGCTTATCTTTGGCCATCTTTTGACTTCTTCCAATTTTAATGACGACCAGAAGAAAACCACTGGTGGTCGAAATGGATATGGCGCAAAACTTGCAAATGTTTTTAGCAATAAGTTTATTGTAGAGACACTCGATTCCAACACGAAGAAGAAGTATAGTCAAATCTTTAGATCAAATATGAGTCTTAAAGAGGAACCACTTATAACAAAACTGTCAAAGTGTAAAATTTCAGATGATTACACCAAAATTACATTTTATCCTGACTTACAAAAATTTGGAATGCACTTGCTGGATGAAGACATTGTGGGACTTATGAGAAAGCGAGCATATGATATGGCTGGTACGGTTAAAAAGGTAGATGTGTATCTAAACGGAGATAAAATTAAAATCAAGGATTTTAAAGGCTACGTTCAATTATATGCTGAAGCTCTGAAGGACGAAAATAATTTGGAAAATATTCCAAAGATTTTGTTTGATTCTCAACCGAATTGGGAAATAGCTTTACTGCCATCGAATGGACAATTTCAACATTGCGCGTTTGTAAATAACATCAGCACATTTAAAGGTGGAGCTCATATAAACAAAACTGCTGATAAATTTGCTGATTACATATCCGAATTCATAAAGAAAAAGCATAAAAATTTGAGGGCGCTCAAGAATTTTCAAATTAAAAATCAGATGTTTTTGTTCGTCAATTGTTTGATTCAAAATCCCGCGTTTGATTCTCAAACAAAAGAATGCTTGACCACCGTACAGTCAAAATTTGGATCTAAATACGACCCCGATGAAAGTTTTTTGAAAAAAATTATTTCATGCGAAATTGTCGATCAGATATTGGAATTTGCAAAGGTTAAAGCTGATAAACAATTGAAAAAGACAGACGGCTCAAAGAGGTCTGTGATCACTGGTATTCCTAAATTGGATGATGCGAATAATGCAGGGACCAAATTGGCTAAAAATTGTGTTTTAATCCTTACAGAAGGAGATAGTGCGAAAAGTTTGGCTGTTTGTGGCTTGAGTGTTGTAGGCAGAGATAATTATGGCTGCTTTCCCTTGAGAGGTAAACTACTGAATGTTAGAGATGCAAATGCATCACAGGTTAGTAATAATTCCGAAATTCAAAATTTAAAAAAAATATTGGGCCTCCAACAAAACAAGAAATATGACAGTGTTGACTCACTCAGATATGGATCCGTCATGATCATGTCCGATCAAGACAATGACGGTTCTCACATTAAGGGTTTGATAATTAATTTTTTCGATACGTATTGGCCTTCTCTTCTTAAACTCAACGGATTTTT
The DNA here is from genome assembly GCA_018985235.1 of Sanchytrium tribonematis. NCBI lineage: Eukaryota > Fungi > Sanchytriomycota > Sanchytriomycetes > Sanchytriales > Sanchytriaceae > Sanchytrium > Sanchytrium tribonematis. Next base: position 25,091 of record JADGIG010000053.1, read on the forward strand.
AAAGGAATTTGTGACCCCTATCATTAAAATTACACACAATCGCACTAAAGAAGAAATCTGCTTTTTCACTTTGCCGGAATATGATACATGGAAGTCAGAAAACGAGAATGGTAAGGGCTGGACAATCAAATACTACAAAGGTTTAGGAACTAGTACTGCTGCAGATGCAAAGAAATACTTTCAAAATCTTCAAATTCATCAAAAGCCTTTTCTTCCCATGACTGACGAAGATCGAGAATGCATAACTCTTGCTTTTTCTAAAAAGAAGGCGGATGAAAGAAAAGTTTGGTTAGCCAACTTCATACCCGGGACGTATTTGGATCATAGTCGTAAACATTTAGCTATTTCAGAATTTATCAACAAGGAACTTATATTATTTTCTATGGCAGATAATATTAGATCTATTCCGAGTGTTGTAGATGGCCTGAAGCCTGGTCAAAGAAAGGTTTTGTATTCTTGTTTCAAACGTAATTTAAAGAGCGAGATAAAAGTGGCACAATTGTCGGGATATATTTCAGAACATACTTCATATCATCATGGTGAGCAATCTTTGAATCAAACTATCGTTAATTTAGCTCAAGATTATGTTGGCAGTAATAACATTAACTTGTTGCAACCTATTGGGCAGTTTGGAACCCGCTTAGCTGGAGGAAAAGATTCTGCTTCAGCTCGTTACATTTTCACTATGCTTAGTAATATTACCAGGATTGTCTTTAACAGCAATGACGATGAGCTGCTTAATTATTTAAATGAAGATGGGGATGACATTGAGCCTGAATATTACATGCCTGTTGTTCCAATGGTTTTGATAAATGGTAGTTCGGGTATAGGAACTGGCTGGTCTTCTTCTATACCAAATTACAATCCTGTAGATATTGTAAATAATTTGAAAAGTATGATGAATGGATTCGAACCGGAAGAAATGCATCCTTTTTTTAGAAATTTTAATGGTAAAATCCAAGTGTTGGGTGATAAAAAATACAAATTTTCTGGAATTTTTGAACGAGACGGGGATAGATGTATTCACGTAAAAGAATTACCTATTGGTTTCTGGACACAAAATTTCAAAGAACTACTGGAACAATTAATGGTGAAAGATGAAAAGAAAAAGAGTGAGATTATAGTACATGATTACAAAGAATATCATACTGAAGAAGTAGTTTCTTTTGTGGTAAATTTAACTGATTACGGAGTTAACTTATTTAGAAGCGATGATGAGATTGAGAAAAAATTGAAACTCTCAACTTCAATAAGTGCTACAAATCTAGTTTGTTTCGACCCTCAAGGAAAAATCATGAAGTACGATACTGTTGGTGACATATTGAAAGAATTTTATAATTTGAGATTGTCTTATTACCGAAAAAGAAAAGTTGCAATGCTGAAAAATATTTCTCAAGACCTTGATATAATATCTCAAAAGGCGAGATTCATACAGCTCATGATTGATGATACCCTCATTATTAAAAATAAGAAAAAAGACACAATTTTTAATGAGCTCGAGTTATTAGGATTTAAAAGAATGGAGGATATCAAAAATTGTTCCGACGAAAATCTCGGTAGTTACAACTACTTGTTAAGCATGCCAATCTCTAGTTTTACCAAAGAAAAAATTGACACTCTTTTGAGTGAAAAATCAGGCAAAGAAACCGAGTTGAGTGAATTACAAGGGAAAACTATCGAAGATTTGTGGAATTACGATTTGGACAAATTTTTGGAAGAACTTCAGAATAAGGAAACCGCCGCCATATTAGAAAAGCAACGCGACAATAGGAAAAAAACCAAAGGCAAGTCTAAAGTTATTTCAAGTCAAAAAACTATTGAGAAATCTGAAATATCTTTCTTCAAAAGCTCGAATCTAAAAAAAGATTCTCAATCAAAACTAACTTCGCATTTTCAAACTTCGGCTCCAGTTGATATTGCTGAAAGAATTAGATTAAGACTTGAAAGTCAAAAAATTAAGAGTAAAAAAGATTAATTTAGGATTAAGTCAGTCTCCCGATAAACCGAATTCTGAGAAGCGACCTTTGGAAGAAGCTACTAGCCCATTATCAAAGAAGAAAAAAGTTGAAGTCTCTTCCGATGTCAATTTCGATGATGATATCCAAATAGTCGATATAAAGCCTGTCACAAAATCGAAACAAAAAATTATTAAGAAAAAGAAAGATAGTTTTATGGAATCTGAAAGCGGGATTAGTCTAGACGAATTGAGCGAATCAATAGATATTCCCAGAACGGCACCTCCAAGAAGTCGAAGTTCAAGAAAGGCAAAAAATAATATTGCAATCGAATCAGATGACACTGCTTCAGATGCAGAATTGTTTTCTGGAGCTTCTGAATCTCAATCGTCCTATATGAGTGACTAGTAAATCGTAAATTTAAGTCATGAAAAAATCTTTTTCACTTGAGCTCGTAAATTTAAAAAACACAATAAATGGTCCAAAAGAGAATAGAATTGAAGTAGAGTATTTGGAAAGCAAAATTATAAGCCTTAAGGACTCACTTTCTTCTTTGGAGTTTAAATACAAAATTGCAACCAAGGATTTGAAAAGGCAAACAGAGGAACTCGAATTGATTAAGTTCAAATACAATGATGGAGCCGCAACAGAAATTTTGAAATCGAACTTGGCAATAGAGAAATCTTCAAAGCAACAAATGAATGAAGCAATAATGCAGCTACAAAGCAAAAAAGTAGAGCTGGAAATTAAATGTAAAAAATTGTTAGAATCACAGCAAACACACAAAGAATTGATTGCCGCAAAGGACAATGAGATAGTTCAACTCAAATCCCAAGAAAAAAGAACGCAGTTGGATTCCAACTCGATTTTTTTTAATGCCGAAGAAACAAAATTCAAGGTTTTGCAATTAGAGCGTGATCTAAAGATGCAGAGCGAGTGCTTCAAGCTACAGCAATTTGAGAATGCAAAGCTGCTCAACGATTTGAATTTATTGAAAGAAAAAGACAGTCTTCTTATAAATGGCGTGGACGAGTTACAAAAGTCAATTTGTTACCTTGAAGAAAATAAGAAAAATACAGAATTGTCGCTGAAAGAAACGTTAAAGCGATTGAATGAAATCGAGAAGGAAAAAAATAACGAAATTGGGCAGCTAACTGCAACAATTTTGGAACAAAATTATAAAATACAAGCCTTGTCAACTAATCTGGAAATGCAGATATTATCCACATTTTCTGCAAATCAGGATCTTTCAGAATGTCAAAAGAAATTAGAAAATTCGAAGCAGCATGTAAATAGCTTAAGAATTGAGGTTGCGTCAAAAGCTGAGGCACTAAGAGAAATTGAAGAAAACACCCTCATATTGCAAAAAGATTTTGCCATAGCAAAGGAAAAGCTCAAAGAAGCGCTTTTAATTAACCAGACTCCTATAATTGAAACCAAATATATTACTCAATCAGTCTCAATTGAAAACCCAGTGAATCTGATTCTTCAGTCGGAATTGGAAAAATCAAAGATAAAAATTCTAGCATTGGAGAAAATTATCCAGTCACATAAAGATACAGAAGAAAGTCAGATCCTGCTCAAGAAGATGATATTTGAAATGAAATGTAGATGTGGCAATAGTTTGTACCCTTGTATATTTCTGGAGTGTGGCCATTCTACATGTGAATCATGCGCAACTATATGCAAGACATGCAATGGAAATAGAAAGATAATTTGTAGAAACTTTAAGTTGGAGCACATTTATATGCTTACAAAATAAACTGATTTTTTCTCCAGAGTTTCGCAATAATGGCCATTGAAAATTCGAATTCAATCAATCAAGAGGAGCAAAATTACTTAGACCTAGTTGCAGATGTTATCAAGAAAGGCAATGATAGATCTGATAGAACAGGAACCGGCACAAGAAGTATTTTTGCACCACCTCAGTTGCGATTTGACATTCAAAATTCATTTCCGCTACTAACTACTAAAAGAACCTTTTTTAGAGGAGTTGCAGAAGAACTTTTTTGGTTCTTAAAAGGTAGCACGGATATCAAAGAACTACAAGAAAAAAAAATTAAAATTTGGGATGCAAATGGAAGTCGCGAATTTTTAGATAACCGCAAGTTGCAACATTACGAAGAAGGTGAATTAGGCCCTGTTTATGGATTTCAATGGAGGCATTTTGGTGCCAAATACAAGGGACCAAGTCATGATTACACAGGTGAAGGGGTTGACCAAATTGCTCAAATTATAGAAACTATAAAGTCAAATCCAATGGATCGACGTATTCTTTTGACTGCATGGAACCCATCTGATCTCCCTAAAATGGCACTACCTCCTTGTCATTTGTTATGCCAATTTTATGTGACTGAAAATTCCAACGGTAAAAACTTTTTATCCTGTCAGCTTTATCAGCGATCATGCGATCTTGGTCTTGGCGTTCCGTTCAACATAGCCTCGTATGCTCTTTTAACATATCTCATCGCCCATTGCACCGATACAATTCCTTACGAATTCGTTCATTGTATGGGTGATGCGCATGTCTACACAAATCATATTGAACCTTTGAAACAGCAATTATTACGAAATCCTCGACCATTTCCAACTTTAAAAATTACAAATCCAAGTCAGAATATTGATGACTTGAAGTTTGAAGATCTCGTTGTCGAAAACTATGATCCATATGGAAAAATTGATATGACGATGGCGGTCTAATAAAAATTTCTCAAATCCTTGATTTTGATTGGGTTAAAATTTTCATTTAACCTGATGTCTAATTTGCAAAATGAAATGCTGCCTCAAGATATTATCACCGAAATATTTCTAAGAACAAATCATATGGAGACTTGTATTGCAGATAACAAACTTTACGAAGCCACATTAATACGAAAACATAATCCTATGCGTCTTCATTTACGAATTGACAAGCAAATTGATTTATTTATAGATTATCGATTTGGATGGAAAGTTTTCATAGGAGATGTAGAGCTTGGTACCTTTAAAAATTCTCAAGATTTAATTACAATAATATCAAATTTTATAACATCCTCCATTACGTTTTCATTAATTGGGGATATTGCAATATCTCTTAATGGTTGGCAAAAAACAACTGGATTTCTAAAACCATTCGCATTATTAGTAGAGGGTACATTGGAAGAGAAAATGTCAAACGTCATTGAAATATATTGTCAGACTTTGAAATTAAAATACCTCAAAGATATCAAATACGATAATGACTTTATAATATACAAATCAGACGATGTGTGGATACTGCTGTATGACCAAGAGGTAGCGGTGTCTACATTTCATTTCGATTTTATTTTATCACTCTTAGCGCAAACAGGGATCTTTTTGACTGACATGCATTGTAGAAGTAATGGTGTAGTCACCAGCTTTTACATCATTAATGAATG
>JADGIG010000054.1:0-29507 GCA_018985235.1 Sanchytrium tribonematis
CTGAGCAAATATGCAGATTTTATGGAATCTTTAAGTCTTCAACTTGAATCTAATTTATATTCGCAGATCAATCAAAAGGTCAAAATTTTAATTAATGGTGAGGGCCAAGCACATGTTTTGAATGCACAAAATCAAAATTTAAAGACCAAATTGCAATATTATCAGTCTTTAAGCAGAAAAATTGCATCAAAAAAAATTCATTTTTTCAAGCGCGAAAGTATTCAAGAAATTTCTAATACTAAAAGCATTCAAGAGTCTCTTTATACATTAAAAAAATTTCTTAGAAGAATGCAACAGAAAAAAAGACATTCCAAACATATTGAAAGCATCTTATCAGAAAAAAATCGCTTTATTGAAATAGAAAGAAATATAATTATAGTTGGCCGAATTGATCATGCACAATCTGTCACATATAGCCATTTAAAATGCATAAAGTCGAGAATGCTGGAATTAGAGATTGAGCAAAAGAAGAATTTAAAAAAGGTATCAACGTCCCTAATAACAATTGAAAAATTGAATAATAACAAATTTATATTGGAGAAGGTTATCAAGTTTTATCAAAATACTGCATTGAACAACTCGTCCATAGAATCTCTTAATGGCAACCTTTTAAATTTGCTCAATTTTCAAAGCTTATTAAGAAATCTAGATACTTCTTACCGTTATATGGACAGGATTCATTACAATCATAAAGATGTACCATCTATTTCGACGCAGAAATTTCAATCCGCAATGCAAAAATCCTGCCTGCGGTTTGAAAATTTGGAAAAGAAGTCAGATTTATACTTAAATACTTTAAATTCTTTACAAAAGCAAAAAAATGATATGGGCTATGAAATAATGCTAAATGAGGGAAAAGCTCGAGAAGCACAGCTCAAGCTATCTGAAATCAAAGAATATTTGGTAAAACTCCCATCAATGGGTACAAGCAGGCAAAAAATCGAACTTCGGGGCTGGGAACATATAAAAAGTTTAATTGAAAATAGTACCAAATCAAGCGTGCCCATTATAGCAAAACTTTCTTGCAAAACAGCACTTGAAATTGATACTGAAAGAATTAAATCATTGCTGCACGCAATTGAAAGCCAAAAATGCAGACATGACATAGATTCAATTAAATCTGCATTAACTGTTATCAAATCCGATTATTTAAAAAACAAGAAGCAATTTAAAGCTAATAGAAAACTGATGAGTAACTTAGAAAATCAACTACGAGATGCGAAATTGCAAATCGAGACTTTGGAATCGAAGAAAGTAAATTTTGAGAAAGTCTCAAATGAGGACAAAGATCGCCAGATTCGAGAGCTACAAGACCAATTGAATGTCACTCAAAAAGACCTGAAAAAATCCAAGAACAGTGTTAAATATTTAACAGAAAAGTGGAAAAATGTTTTAGACGCAGAGAACAAAAACCCTAAAGAAATCGGGAAATCGAAAGCGGAACTCGAAGCTACAAAGCTGAGGCAATCCCTCAAAGAAGCTCAGTCTCGAATTATCGAACTCGACGCAGATTTAAAAAGGACAGTTCATGAAAGAAATAGCATAGGCGAGATGTTTAAGGAATTGGTACCTTAGATTTATTTAGAAGAAAAAAACAGTAGATGCTCAGATGTACTATATTCAAAAACAAGAACAAAATATTGACCCAAATCAAACAATTAATGAGATCAATGAAAACTGCAAAGTTCAATAAAGTGACAATTCTTTTTTACTTGTAATTAGTGCCAGATAATCATCCCATTCGTTACCAGCTACAACCAGATTTTTAAGTTCGATGAGGTTTCCAGCGATGGCAAATAGATTTAAACTCTCGCCACTTCTAAAGGAAATTTCACCTAATTTGTCTGACGATTTAACCGGAAACTTCTTCGATTTTAATTTGAATGCTTTTTCAATGGAAGGATCTATTTTGAAAGTATTGCATAGATTTGAATCTAAAAATAACGCACAAACTTGATTTGGAAAAGCATATACATGTATTGGTCCCTGGCCATACTCAACGAGATTTCCAGTCTTATTAATGGAAAACCGGTTGCAGTAATTTTTAACAAAAGGATTTCTCATTTCTCCTGAATCCCCCGATCTTGAAAGTGTAAATCACCCGAATAAAGAAATTCTAATTCAATAGGCAATTGCTCCTATGACGACTTTGCATTACCGAGTTTATATTAAGAATCTGCATGATTTCATCCCTTGTAACAATGCTTATCAAGGAATTGAGATTTTTATTTAATCCTACCCACTCTCATGTTATAGATTATTTGAAGAAAGAATTGCCAAACTTAAAGAAGGAAAAATTTAGCGTTATTGCACGAGAAGGCCTAAAATGCGAGGCGAGATTAATCGCAAGGTACGAGAAAGGAATAGAAAGGGAATTCAAATTGTCTGAAAATGTTAGCGGGATTGTTGCACAAGCATTGAATAAAAACTGAGTTTATTATCCTACAATAATGTTGTTGATTGGAATATGAATCAGCTTAACAACGTATCCAATTAACCCCATAACCACGAAACCGATTCCTACGGCTTGTGAGATTTTGATAAATTCTCTTCTATTTGGTTTTTTGCATCTAATAAGTAGATTCTTGGAGTCTTGGTAGAATTCCGTAGGCATTTGCAAAAATTCATTAAGAGTATCCGACATCCTTTGTTTCAAAAATTAACATCAATAATTTTAGAAACTGAATATGTTTCTTTACCTGCAAAATTTGGTCAACAGAATCTTTTTTTATTTATTTGCAATAGACAATCAATCAATGTATGAAAAACTGAAAGAAAGAGCCACAAATGCCACACAATATAGAAATCTTGCAGTTTTGCAGTCCCAAAAATTTGCCCAGTGGAAAAAAATAGATGAATCACCAGACTATGATTACTCTTTAATACTTGACAGACACAACAGCCTCTATACGGCTCGAAAGAATGGAAATTTATCAGACATAATGTTTCTGTTGCGAACTAGTTTAAATAGACATATCGGAAACATCCACAATCCATTACTATATTCAGAATGCTATGGAACCAAGGATTTGATCAATTCATACATTGAGGAGGTAGCAACCTGTCTAGACTATATTGTAAATTCAAATTTGCCTCACAACGTGAAGCAAGAATTTATAACAAATTGCCGCACGAGTTATGGAAGAACAGCTCTTCTACTGAGTGGAGGTGGCGCCCTTTCGCTCCATCATGTAGGAGTAATCAAATCATTACACGAACACCATTGCTTATCAAGAATCATATCAGGGTCATCAGGTGGTTCGATCATTGCTGCTTATATTTGTATTCACAATGAAGAAGAATTTCAGGAGCTTTTGAGACCTGGGAAAATTGACTTGAATGTATTTGAAGAGAAGAATACCCCATTATATACAAAGTTGACGAGATTATTGGCAACGGGATTTTTTTACGAAGCTTCTGAATTTGTGAGCACTTTACGGCGAAATTATGGCGAGGTAACTTTTCTTGAGGCTTATAACAAGACTCGCAGAATTTTGAATATTACTGTATCATCGAATACTAAATACGAAATGCCTTCGGTATTAAATTTTGCAACAGCTCCAAATGTTTTGATTTGGAGTGCTGTGGCTTGCAGTTGTGCTGTTCCAGGAATATTTACGTCTTTTTCTCTGATGAGCAAAGACAAAAACGGAAACACAGAACTTTGGACAAACTCTGATCACACTTTTATAGATGGGTCTGTGGACAATGATTTACCAATGCAAAGGATTTCTGAAATGTTCAATGTTAATCAATTTATTGTGGCTCAGGTGAATCCTCATGTTGTTCCATTTCTTTCGAAATCTATTGTTAAAACCAGATTCAGAACAATGTGTGAAGGCATAATGGGTCTAATATTTGAGGAAATCAAGCTCAGAGTCCGGCAGATGCAAGAACTAACACCGCTGCCCTCTCTTATTCGAAAAATATTCTCAATATCTGATCAAACGTACACTGGTGATATCACTCTCTGTCCAAATATACCCTTTGTGGACTATTTAAAAATGCTTACTAATCCCTCGGCAGAGTAATTTTGACTTATTTAGTTTTTTGTTAAATTGCGTATTGAGAGGAGAGGAGAGTACATGGGCCCAAATACCTTACATACAAAATTTGCTCAAAATTGAGATTAAATTAGATGAGTTGCTACAGGAGTTGAGACAGCAAGTCTTCACAACACCGAAAGAAATACCCTCTAGTTTGAGTTCTTTAAGAACAACTAGGCAGATTAGTTATTCAAATCCAAACTTATCAGTATTCACTACTACAAAATCTTAAAAAATAAATTTATTCTACGGTCAATTTTTTTACCTTAGGTCCATAGATATTGCGGTATTTTAAAAAAATACGTTCAATCTCAGCAGAGTACAAATTTTGAATATTTTGGATGTCTTCCTCAGTGGGATTTTGATTTTGTGCAACTGGAATTGCCTTCCCAACAATTGTAATTAGTGGTTCCCTGTGGGGAATTATACTCCAAACATATTTTTTGAATCGCAAACCATGGAATATAGGAATAACAAATCCGAAAGCATTCTTAATAATGCTTTGAAATTTCTCTAATGAAGGAGATTGAATGTATGTGTATATAGAATTCTCCCCAAAAGAAAAAACGGGGACTACTGGTACGCCATATTTAAATGCAAGCTTGAAAAAACCTTTTCTTTTTTTAACAATTATTCGATAATGCTCGGGATCGACGTAATAAACTTCCTGAGCGCCCCCGATGACAATAAGCAAGCTTTTGCCTTGTTTAAGAACGTTTTCACAGCTTTTTTTCGCGCATGATTGATATCCACAGGCCATAAATAAATCTCTCACGAATGGTACGTAAAAATTAAAGTTCAAAGTAACAGGAACAATGTTTTTGATATATCGAGATATTTGATTACTTTCCGTCCCAAAATTTATATGAGTAGATGTGGCAATAATTCCATGGGGGCTAGATCCTAAAAGTAATTGTTTGTGGTTTTTAAGGCTGCTGTAATCATCGAACACCAGCTGACACGGAAAATAATCTCTAAAGTGACTCCATAGTGATAGTTTTCTAAAAAACATAAGCCTTCTTCCATTTTTAAATGCGGCTTTGTCTTGAACCATCCATGATATATAGAATATTCCCAAGTATGGGAAATGGTATATAAATATGAAAAATATTGCTAGAGGTACGACTAAAGTGCCCGAATAAGTAATCGCAGCAAGAAGTGAATAATAGTAACCCATATTTTAGTGTTACGGTTTTATCCTCTTGGCGATAAAACTTTTGATAAGAGGCGTCGAAAATGTTTTCGACGTTATCTTTATTTTTCAAAGATTTTTAATTGTTTGTGAATTTAAAAGAATTTTGAGAAATCTAACGGATTTGAAAGTCAAATTCAAATATTTTATTACAAGGAGATGCAATTTGAAGACATCGGCAACTTCAAAAAAGATGCCATGCACAGAGAAATATTGACTCTTAGAGATGAAATTAGAATTCTCTCTGATAGTCGGTCTTTGAGCGATGTGGAAAAGGAAAACATTAGTTTACATAAAAGAGTTAGACAATTGCAAAGCACTTATTATCAGAAAATTTACGGTCTCGAAGAAAAAAAACTGGAGGCCCCTTTGGAGGAAAGCAAACAGTCAAGTGAACCAGTCGAAAATAGCCAGAACAAAACTGGAACTTTTGACGTGGATGTTGTGAAACTGAAGGCCGACCTGGCATATTACATGAAGTTGTGGGAGTCAACAAAAGAATCATACGTAATTACGTATGCTCAGCATACTGAATTTTCTTTCAAGAAAGAATATGAAGAATTAAGTTTAAAGTTTGAGACTTTACAAAAACTATATGATGAAAAGCCAAAAGTTGAGCCAAAGGTGCTGCCTTATGACTTTAAGGAAAAAGAATTGATTGCTCTAAACGAGGGTCTTGCAAGAATCCGGAACACTAGAGATGCGTATAAGAAACAAATTGATGAACTAAAAGCTAATTACGCTGCGACCACTAGCCAATTAGATGACGCGAAAAACTTGATTAATGATTTAAAAGATAAACACAATCAGCTCCAGTCCCAATTTATTACGTCCCAGATGATTTTGAATAAGGATGATGAGAAGAAATTTGCGTATTGGTCACAAAGGAAGGAGAATGCTAATATTGATGTGATGGATGTGGATAATACAAATTTTCAATCTATTCAATGCGTACATGAACTCTGGCTGAAGGAATTGCAAGATATCAATATACCATCAAATGAAATTGCGCACAATGTCGAAGAATTACTTCGGAAATATGCATCACTTGCAAAGATACATGAAAGGATGTCAGAAGATTATCACACAATGCAAAAAGGACATAACAATTTGGAATCAGCAACTTCGCAAATGTATGATCAGTTTGTCAAGGCCCAAACTCAGAATTCTGAGTTGACTCAAAAGTATCGTAAATTGCAAGGAAAACTTGAACAGGTGCAAAAGCAAAAGGATAACATAAAAAATGCGCAGATTGCAAGCGATGCTAAGCATAAAGAATTGTCGATGATAAACAAATTGTTAAATGAAAAAGTTGCTCTTCTGGAAAGTAATATTCTAGAGCTAAAAAGCACCATTAATGAATTAAGCAGAAACTATAGATCAAACGAGTCGTTTGATAAGTATATTTTTGACAAATTAAAGATAGAAAAAGAGGAACTTGATATGAAGTTGATCACTAACTTGACCAATCTTGATGGAGCGAAACGAGATTATCTAAAGGCTTTGAGCACTATAAAAAAACTTGAATCCAGTCTCAAAGCCGAAAAAGATAGATACAAAATCATAAAATCCAACATTGAAGAAAGTGGCGGTAACTTTGACTACTTTCAAAATGTACAAGGGAAAGAGGCTCTTGAGACTTTGGAATATTACGAGAAACTTCTCAAGTGTACCGCTTGCCATATAAATTTTAAAAGTCACATAATGACGAAATGTTATCATATGTTTTGTGAGGAATGCATTCAACAGCGGATTGACACTCGGCAAAGAAAATGTCCTCAGTGTACAGATAGTTTTGGTATTAACGATTATCTACCAATTTATTTTTAATTTTGTTTCATATGTTTCTATAATAAATCGGCCATGAATATTAAATTCCATTTGCCCAGTGAATCCAGACAGTTGCTAGATCCATTTTTATTAAAAATGCATAGGCACATGTTATTTAATAGTCAAGATACACCCTTTTCGAGGGAATTGATTTCAGAAAGGACCAGATTCCTAAATTTGAATGCGAATTGTAACAATCAACACTACACTACTGAGCTACTCCAGAAAATTGTTGGTAACCAGAGTGAAACTAGTGCTGAGTATGGAATAAATGCTCTTTGGAGCCCAGATGAGATTTTGGATGCGAATTTTGATTTTTTTATAGAAATAATTTTGGAAATCAATAATTTAAGTAAAGCAGAATCAGTCAGAAATCTTGAGCCAAAACAAGATTTGAATTTAATTCTTCTGCAACATTTCAGTATTAGCGACATTGATACTATAGGCATTCTGGATTGCAAACTTTTGTACAAAAAACTAAAAGACAAGCTAAAATCTCAAGGAAATAAAAGCAGCTCCTTAGAGACATTCATAAATTACCATAGAGAGAGTAAGGAAAATGAGCAAACTCATATATACCGTATGGTAAAAAGCCTATATTGTCTCTCAGAATGTCATCGAGAACAGGAAAATGTCGAGCCTTTTTCGATCAAATCGACAATAAGCAATCTCCTATATGGGCACATGGATCTGGAAGCGGTAGTTGATAGTATATCAGTGTTCGATAGATCTTTCGCTCAACAATTAAATTTAAAAAAGATAGTTTCAAGCCTTGTCATTCAAGGGTTTAATATTTTAGAAGAAATCCACAAGATAGATCACCAAATTCAAAGATGTTTAACTTTAGGAAAAGTAGTTCTGCCAAGTAGTGGTATTTTTGAAATATGCGCTAATTGTTGGATTAGAAGCATCAACTGTGGAACATCGACCGCTGAGTTGATGGAAGAAACTTCAATTATGTCTTATCAACTTTCTCTATTGGATTTATTGAACAAGCTGCTTGAGAGGGTCGATTGGAAAGAATCAACGCTTATTCAAAATGTTGAATTTGTCAACAATTTTATTGAAATTTTGGCGAATATTAGAAAACCTATATTTTTCCAATTTTGTCAGAATTTCACGGAAGAAATAGAAACCAAGCTTTGTGGAATGAACGCCGGGAAAGTTAAATTATCCCAGGTTGGAATTTTTCTAGCTACAATGACACGCCTTAAAACTTGTCACATTCCCATCCTTAAAACTTTATTCTCCATTAATGTTTTTCCATTTATTTGGCCAAATGCAGCAAAATTACTGATCAAAGCCACCAGAAAATTAGAAAGCATTGCTTCCAAGCAGCTGATGGATTATCTCAGTGATTTTTTCGAGGGTCAAAACTATTTTAATTTGGAAAAGCACCTCACATTGGTCAAATTTGAACCTTACAAAAACAAAATCTTTGAACTTTTTAATATCAGCAATTTGTCTCTTGAAATTATAAATTCTCAAGAAACCAAAGTTCTCTTCATGGAAGCGATTGCGATAAGTAGCGACAACAATCTGGGACCGATTTTGAAAAACGAAGGCAGCATATTAAAAAAAATGAGTGGCGACATTCGAAATTATCTATCAAACAATAATTTGCAACAGCTTGTGTGCTACATATTAGACTTTATATATTTAGTCAAAAATTTAAGTAGGTCTGAAAATTCATTAGCAAATAACAAACAAAACTTTTGCTACTTGCTAAATCCAGCAATATTTTTTTTCCCAAGTGGTGGTGAATGCAGCAAGAAAATAGAAACAATATTAAATAACGTTGCCTCAATATTCAATTTGATTTCTGTAGAGTCCAGCAATCCCATTGACTTCTGGAGAAAAATCAATCATCAACTGTTTTTTGTGGCCAGCTACTATCAGATTTTAGACCTGATTCAACGGAAATTGATATTTGGAAATCAGTATTCGACCCAAACTTTAGTCAATGTACATGAATTGCTTGGGAAAGGATTTGGAAAATCAAAAGGAGGAAATGCTTTTTCTTTATACAAAGAGCGGTTTTTAAATTCGGTATTATACTACAACCAATTGTCCGTCACAAGTTATCACAAGTTTCATTCAGAGTTTTGTTTAAAATTGTTGGAGAATAATGTGGAGTCCCTCGAAAATACGGAACAAATTTTTGAGAAATCTCAGAAGCAGGACGATCTGGAGGTAGTTGAAAGATTGACTTTAGAACTGAATGAATGCAAATCGAGACTTGAGGAATTAAAACTCTCAACGAAATTAAAATTGACTTCAGAATTAAAAAATTGCTATGTCAATTCGTTTGAGGAGTTCGAGAACATACACACAATGTGTAAAACCGTTTCCGAAGACCATATCGAGGATGTAAGACAACAAGATTTTCTTCAAATTATTATGAAGTTGAAGTCACTTCATACATTGAAGCTTTTTAAACTTAAAAACCAAAATTTGAAGTCAGCAGCCCAAAATAGAGAGTACATTGCGTATTTAAAATCACTTTTGTCTATTAAGAAGTCCGAAAATCGCGTTAATAAATTGATCTGAATTTTAAAATGGCATAAATAATCGATGGGCCTTGCTCGATCTTCTAACTTGAATTCAAAGAATAAGGAGATAGCTACAAAGAAAAACCCAA
Organism: Sanchytrium tribonematis; assembly: GCA_018985235.1. Classification (NCBI taxonomy): domain Eukaryota; kingdom Fungi; phylum Sanchytriomycota; class Sanchytriomycetes; order Sanchytriales; family Sanchytriaceae; genus Sanchytrium; species Sanchytrium tribonematis. The sequence goes on from JADGIG010000054.1 coordinate 9,710, forward strand.
CAGTGGAATATGATAATGCCATTCCGTGGTGGAAAAAATCATTTTTTAAAGGCAAACATTCGAAACCTGCTAAAGTAATACCTGAGCCAAACATTTTAGCAAACAATGCGTATTCTAATTCAGACACTGAAATATATGATGCGGCCATGCAGTGTCTTTGTTTTCGATGCGAAAAATGTCTGAAAGTTTTAAATGCGAATTTAATTATCAAAGATTTAAAATCAAATCCTGCAACTACTGAGGAAATTGAATTTGTCACGATGTATACGTACCAGCTTCTAAAATAAATTTACTTTACGGGATCAAACAGGAGAAATGGCTACTAGAACTTCTTTCGAAAATTCCGACGACGTAGGTGTTTTTGCGAAACTTACAAATTCTTACTGCTTGGTTGCAATCGGTGGAAGTGAACATTTCTATTCTACTTTTGAAAGTGAGCTTGCGGATGTGATTCCTGTGATTCATTGTACAATTGCTGGAACCAGAATCATCGGCAGACTTGTCGTAGGTAATAAACACGGTCTTCTCGTACCTAACACGACTACAGATCAAGAACTGCAACACCTGAGAAATTCGCTACCAGATTCCATCAAAATACAACGAGTTGAGGAGCGACTTAGCGCTTTAGGAAATATTATTGCTTGTAACGATTACTGTGCAATTGTTCATCCTGAAATAGAAAGAGAAACAGAAGAAATTATCAGAGATGTACTGAATGTTGAGGTTTTCAGACATACAGTTGCTGAAAATGCGCTAGTTGGAAGTTATTGTGTTTTGTCTAATCAGGGTGGAGTGGTACATCCACAAACAACACGCCAGGATATACAGGAGCTTGCTATGCTACTGCAAGTTCCGTTGGTAGCAGGTACCATAAATCGTGGTAGTGATCACCTTAGCGCTGGACTTGTAGTCAATGATTGGTGTGCATTTACTGGCAATGCATCCACTGCAACTGAGCTCAGTGTTGTGGAATCTATTTTTAAACTTCACGAGTTACAAGCGCCAATACATAATATAGAACAAAGCAATGCCACTGTACAATCTAAGCTGCACGAGTTATCAAATCCAATAGTTGATCAAAAATTGTAATGGTAATTTATTAAATCGCATCAATATCGAATTCTACCTCATCTTCTTTTTCTTCCTGACCTTCTAGATCTTGAGGAATTTCACCACGTTTTGCAAGGATTCGTGCTTCTTCGGGGGTGTATTTACTCAAAACATCACATTTACCCTCTTCAAAATCTCTCAAACTAACCAGTATTAAATCGCCCGGATGAATCCAAACTCTTTTACGCAATTTACCTCTGATTAGACCAAGTCTCACAACACCATCAAGACAATTGGCTTCCAGTCTACCATTTCCAAGCATTTTAGTGACAGTAGCATATTCTGTACCTTCTCCTTTGAGTTCTATATCTTTCTTTGAGTTTTCAAGATCGTGTTTCTGTCTAGTCTGTTTCTTCGGCATTATTATTTCAAGGAGTTTTTGAATGATCCCTTGACGATTTTCTCAACCAGGGAATGCAAAATATATATTTTAACAAGCTTGATCACCGGCCAAAAGCATTTGCAAAATTAAATTTAATTAATGGGCAGCTCCTATCTGTTTATCATCAAACGCTAAGCATTTTAGAGAATTAGATAAAACGGAACCTTTGACTAAACGTGAAACTAGAAATGGAATACACCTTGACTAGCTTAAAAAACGAATTCGGTGATCAATGGAAAAGTGCATTAATGGATATGCTCGAAGATCCACATCTGGAGTTGCTGAAGATACAATTGCAACTAGTTGAAGAAACAATTCAACCAACAGGATTAAAATCTCCTACATTTGCCGCGACAGCTGATCCACAGGACAAAATAGTTATTTTTGAGAAGAGCAAGGACCACAAGGCCCCTTCTAGATGGCAACACAAAAGTCATCATTTTGTCTATCTTGGTTCTCAGGCTAAAAAAGGCTCCGTTAAATCACATGGCTATAGTAGACATGATTCAAAGAGAGAGGCAGCAGAGACTATTGCAGAAGCACTCGAACATTATGATGAAAAGCCGTTAAAGTATTCTAGCAATGTAAAAGTGAATGTAGTAGAAGCAGTTGAAAGTGAGGAAAAGCCCCGGAATGCTGAAGAAAGCAGTAAGTTCGGCCTGGGCTCGAAATACATTCAAGTTAATATGGAGGCATTTGACAACTCAGACGCTTCCGGTTATATATTTGACACAGACTTAAAATTAGAAGATCTTAAATTGTCTGAGAATGATGAGCTAGTGAATGGATTTACTCATTCTAAATACGAGAAGTTCCACGATCGCTGTTTGCTCGATCGTTCCGAATATGGCAGGGACTCAGAGGTTATGAATATGCTATACTTATTTTGGAGCGACTACTTGAAAGACCATTTTAACTTTAAAATGTACCGAGAATTCCGGGACTTATCTAATGATGACGCTGAAAATCATTACAGGTATCTTCTTTTAACTTAGAATTGGTATGGAACAGCTCTTTTCTTTTTATTTACATGGATTGTTGATAAAATTTAGACCAAAGGTGTTTCACGACTTTCAGACCAATGCCCTTCGTGATCATCGACGTGGATACGATGACGGATTTCATGCGTTCGCCATGTTTGTTCAAAACAAGCCCAAGTCACTAAATTTAACTTTACACCCTGATATCCAACACTATATCAAAAAAACTTTGGGAAAGTCTAAAAAGCATTCATTAAATGTCAAAAATGAACAAGAATTCCCACCGTTAACTGCATAGCCAATAAAAAACGTCTAATTGTGAAACTTTGTTTGATATAGATAACTGAGAAATTTCATGAGTCAAAACTTTCTATTAGAGTTTTTACGTACATACCCAACAAAGAGAATAGCTGCAAAACTCTTGCAGAGAGAGACAGTAATTCTTTTGAATGCAGACAAGGTCGCGCACAAGTCACTAGCACTGGTACTTCAACATTTGGAAAAACTAGCTTTTGACCCCTTGGTAGTCATTCAATCCTCGAAGCAAAATACAATTAGAGAAAGTGTTCAACATTGCCTTTTAAAAGCAGAAGAAGTTGCTGGAGCAACAAAATTACCTATTTTACACGGTCACTTGCATAATCATGGGGTAGTGCCATGTATAAAATCTACTGAGACTGGTTGGAAAACTGGTTGTGAAGTTAGCATCATTAAAGACTTGATGGAAAAATACAACGTCTCTAAAGTCTACAGATTCAAGGACCAAATTCAACAAAACGAAAAAAAATTTATTCAACAAGAAGGCTCTGACGATTTGACCAATTTGCTACTGCAAGATAATACTTACAATTCTACTGTTGTTGACGTACCAGTCAAATTACCTGGAGAGGTCTTCAGACATTGTACAAATGGGAAATTGCAAAATGGTATAGAGTATAGACGAGGAATTCAAGTGTCCAAAAATGAATTTGAATCGCTTCACCTTAAACAACTTTTGGAAAATTCTTTCCAAAAGAGATTTAAAAGTTGGAAAGAGTACGAGCAAGGTCTTAGAGAATCATCAGTATATGTTGCGGGAAATTATTTTGGGACTGCAATAGTACATAGTCTTTTGGGTAAGGTATCATATTTAGACAAATTTGCGGTACAAAAAGAACAGCAATCTTCTGGTGTCGCTGAGCTATTGTGGAATCATTTGCGCTCAAACCATAAAACACTGGCTTGGAGAAGCCGCTCGGATAACCCCGCGAATAGCTGGTATTTGGGCAAGTCAGACGGTAGCTTTTCCTTAAACGATAAATGGAAGCTATTTTGGTACGGTAATTTAGACCTTCATGGTGTTGATCACTTGCATCAATTAGTGGAAGAGATTCCATCAACGTTTTCAGAAGAAAACTTTAGTAAATAATTTGTATAATTGCCCTGATTCGTGGATCTAAGTCGGTCTGATTGGAAGTCTGTGATTGGCCGTCAGACTTTATTGTTGTTAAAAGAGATTTGGTGATTTGCAAATTAAAGAATGAATTTTTTTGATCGCCAATCTAATAATGAAGATATTGAATTGATGCTATATTTATGCGACTCTCAATAAATAAAACTATGGCTCCAATTTTCTCTCCAGCTCTTCTGTTTCAAAATTTTTAATGTGCTCGACAGTCCAGATGGTGTTTCCAAGTTGTGCTTTTTGATCAAATGGTTGCGCCATTGTTCTAAAAAATTTTCTGGCCAATGTAATTCCCATGTCAGAAGATAAATTGATTGTGCCTTCATTGAATCCAGCATTTATCCATGCAGGAAGTTTGTTCCGCTTATCATTCCTCGCATATCTTTTGTCAGCAAAAACCATAAGACCGTAGTCAGTTTTACCTCTTAAAACTCTTCCAGCGGATTGAGCGGCGTGTCTCAGAGCATCAAAACTTAAAAAGTCATTTTCTCTGATTTGATAATTCTCTCTCAGAAATTCCAATCTGGCCTTCAATATTCTTGATTCAGTGTACTGATAAGGGATGCCAAAAAGTATCACTGCTCGACCATAATTGTGATCAAAATCAATTCCCTCACTCACCTTTCCTCTTGCAACAGACAAAAGTATTGCACCTCTACCATTGTTACAAGCCGTTCGATAGTTCTCTAACGCCAAGCTCGTTTCCGCCGCATCTGGAGTTTCAATAAAGATTAATTTATGCTTCTACATTATTTAAAAATACCAACGCACTATTTAAAATTCCCATTTGAGACCAATCAGAAATAATAGACTCCATGTAAAGATAAGAAGGGAAAAAGCAAACCATTCCATCAGGAACGGTCTTGGCCATGTCGATCAACAAATTTCCAAAATTCCTGACCACACTTGGATCATTTCTAATTTCATATCTTGAAGATATTGCAACTTGATCAGAGCCTCTCGAAATTACCATAGGACAAAAAGAGTTTCTTATCTGTGTCATAGGGTAAGCTTGGCTAAGAATTGGTGTAAATTGCAAAATCTTGGGATACATGTCCAATGGAGAAAGTGTTCCTGAGGTTATAATGACATTTCTAAATTTGGTAAAAACTGGTTTGATAGCAATTGATGCATCAAGGCAGCTGAGATGAAGCATCGGGTCAGGTATATCGGCTTGATCGTTCTCAAACGGTTCGAAGATTATACTAAATCCGTTGAGATACGTCGAAACGATTGTAGCAAATGTTGCTACACGCATTAGACTCGAATACTCATCAATATCTTGAAGTTCAAGAGTACGAATAAGAGATTGCAAACGCTCAGCCGTAAATTGAAGAGGCTTCCGTTCAATCAAACAAATTTCCCTAACATGTGCCAAGAATGATAGAGGTGCTTCGACAACTACATGTTGTACCCTCATTCGTGTCTTCAAATATTCCACGAATCTCTTTAAAAATTGAACAAAGTGATCAGCTTGTCTTATATTACCAGGAACCGCCTCCGCCAAAATATCCTCAGGAAGAATAGGATTAGCCATAATTGCATCACTTTCCCTAGCGTCTGCCGCAGCCTGTAAGCCTTGAACCAATTTTTCATACTCTTTTTTCAATTTTGCTTCATCGGCTTGCTTGAGCGTTTTGACTTTCTCTTGTAGTGTGATTAGAGATTTAGCGCTATTTTCAAGAGTAGAGCGGCCAATATCGACTGACATCGACTCGATGCAAACAGAATCAATATTGTGGCTTTCATCCATAATGACAATACTTTCTTTCGGTAAGTCTTTGCTGACTAATTCAGAAATTTTTGGATCTAAAAGGTAATGGTAACTATAAACCACCACATTCGCCATAGAAATGAGTCTTCTTGAGTAATAGTAAGGGCAATAGCCAATCTGCTTAGAGTATGATTTCAATTCATCTAAACTATAAACGCCTTCTAATGATTTAAATTCTAATTCCAACTTTTCATAATACGAACATACATCTATACTTTGATCGCTTTTATGTTTGTCTCTCATGAACGAGGCTGTTAAATTTCTACATCTGGCATCAACGGCCTTTCCTTTCAATTTAGATACAATTGGGTGAACACAAAGATTTTTTCGGCTAGTTAACCCAATTCCTAGAAATGGAGTATTTGAATAACCCATTTGGTATAGTCTTTTCAGCTCTAGCAGAGTTTTCTCCATTTCATGAACAGTTCTTGAGCAATAAATTATTCGTCTATTGTGTTTCAATCCGTATGCCATGCAAACAGACAGTAGGCTGATTGTTTTGCCTGTTCCAGAGGGCATTTCTAATAATCCGTGGCCTTGACGGTCCAATACTCTCTTGATGTCTCTCATATATTTATATTGCTCAGGATATAAATATTCATATGGAAAATAAACTTCTAATTCATCTAGAAAAAATTTCATGGGGAAAAAGTTTATTGTAGCTTCACATTTGTAATTCCGTCAGCAGTAATTACTTGGCATTGCCAATTTTTAAGGTTGATTGTAAATCTAGTTTTTAGTTCATGAATACATTTTTTCACAACATCGACGCATTCTTCTTTTGACATGTCCTTTTTATAGTATTTATCCATGGTAGACATGCAAAAATATTGGCTGTATCCCTGAGCACAGAAAGGAAGTTCCTGGATGCTGCCTAAATAATCTATCCAGTAGAGCTTGCCAACTTTGTCAAACCCTCCAATGACACAATTCACTTGATATGGTCTACTTCTTAAGCCTTCAGCCAGTTGTTGTTTAACGTAATGAGCACAAGCATTTGGTGTCAACTCATCATATCTAATCGAATAGAGCTCAATGTTTTTCTGAACGTAGTCAATAAATTGTCCACAGTCTCCAGGTTCTCCACCGTATGCCAAGACAGTATGATCTGTTAATTTGACAATTCTGTCGTGGGTATCTTTTAAAACTAAAATAGATCTTTGAGCATGAGTGTCTGTTGCAATGACGCAGCAATCTTTGCCTACTAAGCCGATAGTTTGCTCCATGTTATGAAAAATAAATAGAAATTGATTTTTTCTAGGTACGCTGCTGAAACAGATGTTAAAATTGGCATCCATTGTACTTGTTGGTGTCATTGCCATATTGGGTGTGTATCTACAACAAACGATTAAGATAATAGGTGTATTCCGAGAAACTTATGAAAAGGGAGATTGTAAACCATTACAACAAGGATTTTGTGAAAAAGCTGTCTCTTTTGAAGATAAGATTTATACAATATGCTCAACTTTTAAGAAAAGAAGCAAATATTATCCTACTTTGCACGTTTTAAATGAAGATACTGAGCAACAAGACGAATTATTTGTTTACGATGGTAAATTAAGAAAAATAGAAATCGATTTTAAAAAAGGATTACTTGTTAACGGATTTGACATCAAAAAATTTGGAAGTAAAGCCTTACTTGTAGCAACTAATGTTTTCAATCATACGGTTGAAGAGTTTGAATTGGGAGAGACATTGGTGCACAAACGAACTATCAAAAGTGATTTATTTCATGCTCTGGATGATGTTGCTATAGCTGGCAAAGGCCAATACGTAATCACGAATGATCATTCTGTTCAGGCAGCTGATAATTTGTTTTATCGCGTGTTGGAGGACACTTTTTCACTTCCAAATGGAAATGTAATTTTGTTCAAGGACGAAAAGGCATCTGTAATTATTGGTCATGTCCCTAATGCGAATAGCCTCTTATTGAAATATGAAGAAGGTTTGCAATTGTGGGTAAGCTCTCCGAGTGAAGGTGCAATTTTTAGATATAATTTCAACCCAGATGAAAATGATTACACCAATATCGATAGAATCAAATTAGACTTTCCACCCGACAATCTTTCACAACACAAAGGAGTTGTCCACATCGCTGGAATGGTCAAAGCATTTAATACATTACAGGGAATTCTCAAACTTAGAAGCGGTGACGAGGATGCTTATTTTAAAACCGACCTAACTAGCCAAATTGTAGAAATCAAAAATGAAACCTCGAATCAAAAATTCTTTGGGAATTTGTTTTCCAAAACAATTAAGGCGCAGTCTAGAAAATTGCATTTTAGCACTGGAGCTGTAAAATATGAAAATGGATATCTAGTTACTGGTTTTAACACTTTGATGTTTTGCACTGAATAAAAGAATTTATTTCTTGAAGCTGGTACTGTAAGTTGTCACAAATCTCATCGATTTCTTCTGCTTCATTACTTCAGGTTCCACTGGCTTTACTTTTTCATTTCTTAGCCTTTCCAGTTCCTTTCGTGAAAATGAAATCATATTTGACCTATTTTCTAAGAGGAGGAAACAAGAAAATGTTGCAATGGATTATTACAATGTCGCTTCTAGGCTTTGCGTTTGAATTTTTCATCAATTATAGGCAATATAAGTACTTGAACATATTTCCCAGAGAGATTAAAGAATACTTTAATGAAGAAGAATACACCAAGAATAGAAACTATAAACAAGCACTAGTTCAGCTGCATCTATTTGAACTGATTTGTTGCACCATATTTGACATTTACTTATTTACAAAGTACAATGAGATTTATAATTTCATACAGTTCCAAAGCAATTTTTTGCAAGCGATTGCCTTTTTGTGTGCAACATTTTTTTTGCATTACACTATGAAATTACCATTCGATTATTTTAAGCATTTCAGAATTGAGCAAATGTACGAATTTAACAAAATGACGATCGGATTATATCTTAAAGATAAAGCAAAGTGGTCCGTAATGTTTGTCGTTTTGATTTCAATATTTTTGGGAATCTTGAATTTGGTAATTGATATCAATATTTTTGTCATTTGGTTGAGTATTGTAGCATTCCAAGTCTTCATTCTTTATCTTGGACCATATATTATGGCTTTATTTAATGAATTTTCTTTGTGTAAGGATGACTTGAAAGATAAAATTAGTCATATGTGTGAAAAAGTCAACTATCCATTGGGTGGGGTGTATACCATGGATCAAGGTCAAAGAAGTAGTCATTCTAATGCGTTTATGTATGGGCTCTTTAAAAAATATATTGTACTTTTTGACACGCTATTATCTCAATTAAACGACTCTGAAATTGTAGCAGTTTTGAATCACGAGCTTGGTCACTGGTATTATTCACATGTCACCAAACTAGTTGTTCATCAATGCTTGTGGATACTCTTATTCTGTGTTGGATATCCACTATTTGTTGGATATTCTGATAGTTCATTAAAATGTCTGGAAAACAAATTGGTTGCATTTGTCATTTATTTTCAATTTTTAGGACCAATTGCAAATTTGATGCAGATTTCTCAACATGCCATTACTAGAGTATTTGAATACCAGGCAGATAAATTTGCATTTGAGCATGGTTACGGTTTAGAATTATCGAGTGCCTTGGACAAACTTATGAGAAAGAACCTTGGTGTCTACAGCGAGTGGTTATACGCACTAACCAAAGAAAGTCATCCTAGAGTGCTTGAAAGACTATTCGTTTTGAAAGCATTGATGTCAGAATCTAAAAAGACAAAATAAATCCAGATATTTACTAAAATAATTTTAGCAATAGCATAACCAGGAACAGCATGCTGGGATTTAATCCTGCACTACTAGGTGCAAATCTGGGTCTAATCGCAGCAAATGTTTGAGTAGCCAGAATCTCTGTGCTTTTTCCATCAATGACTGTTTGCGTAGTCGCATAAGTAACAAAAAAATCCACAGTTTGGGATGCCGACAGACTGGTTACCTGATCAATTTTTTGTATAGTTTGCGCATTTGGGGGTGCTTGTGTTGGAAGCGGCGTAGACGATGTGGGTGTCGATGATGATTTGGGAGGATTAGAAATTGGTGGCTGAGGGTTATTTGGAGGAGTAGTAGGCGTAGGCGGTGTTGTCGAAATAGTGTTGTTGGCCATTAAATTTCAATTGATTCTCCTGCTTTGTTACGATTTATCTCCAATGTGTAACGCATATGAGCCAAATATCGGACATGAGTGATTTCAAACATTTAGATTGTTTAGAAATAGGTTTCTTTGATATTCGAACGAGAAGATAGATGGACCTTGACTCTATAGGAGTATATTAATCCACATGCGACGTGGCTAAATTGAAGGGGTGAATTTTTAAATTTAAAACTCTATAAATAGCCAAGATGCCTTAATTCATATGGAAGGTAAAAAGCCTATGCGAACAGCTCATCATGTTCAAAATAAAAGTCACTCTTCCAAAGATAAGCATGTAAAGGCACCTGAAAAACATTCTAAAGTGACAATGGATAAAAAAGAAGACGCAAATCACTTGCAAAAGCCGAATTTATTCATTGGAGACGTTTACTCCTACTATGGATCACATCAATAAACTCCTATGACACCCAATTATACCTTTCACTATTAAATCTTTTTGATATTCTATAGTCACGGGGGAGTGGTCAGGTTGTACTACCGCCCCATTAGCCTCTAGAATTGCTAAATATCCAGCAGCATGATCCCACACTTTTTCCACATAAGATTTAGGAGTTGCTCTTAAATAATACCCAACTTCGCCTCTGGCAACAATGACGTATTTGGCTTGACTATCCATCCTAACAATTTTATCTATTTTATGCTTGTTGACAAACTCATCAATGTCATGGGTATCAACATGGCTTGATTCAAACGACTGTGCCAAAGACGCGAGTGGTTTGCATTCGCATTTTAAACTATTTGAGATATCCCATGGTTTATAGAGTGAGCTTTGATAGCAACCCTTGTCTTTAATGGCAACCATTAATGTTCCACGATCTTGGTCCGACATCGAAGGAAATCCCAAATTAGGACAACCAATGATTGAAAACAGTACATTACCATCAAAGTAGGCTAAGCAGACCGCATATTGATCATCACGAATATAACCTTTTGTCCCATCTATTGGATCCAAGATAAATCCTTTACTTCCTACATGCCTTTTATCAAAAATATCCCAGTTGACTTTAACGGGGGATATTTCATCTATTTCAGATCTTAATTCTAAATTTGGTTTGCTTTCTTCTGAAATAAAATTATCGTTGAGCATCGTTGTAATGATGGCCTGACTAGTAAAATCAGCTAAAGTAACTGGACTCTGATCGGTTTTGGTATTTATTTTCTTGGGGAGCTTGGAAATGGTTTTACAAGCTACTTGAACGGCCTCAATTGCTATGCCTAATTTTTGCATGTTTGTAATTGTCTCCGTACATATTTATTTCTATATTTTGCTTTTCACATTTTCTTTCTCAACATAGCTAATATAGGCATATAATAAACCACCTATCATAGCAATAGACATCCCTAAAACATTATAAAATTCATAAATATAATCACGGAACATAAATAGACCAAAAATAAGTTGTATGTAACCTTTTACTTGGCCTAAAATAGATTGAGTTAGGGGAGAATTGATATTGGTATTGAAATATATCCCTACGTTCAACAAAAAAGAAAATAAGACACAAATAAACAAATTAAACAAAAACGCAGGGGTCATGTTATACTTCAATAAAGAATCTTGCATTCCCAAAGAAATAACCGCAGCCATTGGAAGCGATAGGATGTTGTTGTAATAAAGCAAAGTTAATGGCTCCATTTTAAGCATCTTGCCATAGTGTTTGACAAGTACAATATATAAGGCAGTCAAAAGATTCGCGATAATTGCAATAGTATATGAGAAAATATCAAAAGTCAAATCTTTCGCACCCGCCAAGACTGTTCCAAAAATAATTACCGCAACGGAATATAAGATGTTTAAACTTGGAAGCCGCTGATACATGCGATATTCAACTAGTATTACCAGTACGATTCCAGATCTTCGAAGTGTATTATATATTGGAATGTTGATGTACTGAAGAGCCATCAGTCCAAATAAAATATTGCTTAAATATATCATTGCTAGTGGAATGATACGAATAAATTGGTCCTGTCTTATATTTTCAAGTTTGATAAATCCCAAGTGATGCAATATTCTAGTCAATAAAATCCCTGTTATGGATTGAAATACAGTGAGTAATGTGGGAGAATCAAACCCAAAAGTTGCAAACATGTTTTTGTTGAATAAAACCAAAGTGATTGAAACAAACGAATAAAAAGATGCAACACCTACCTTGACCAAAGTTGTTGGTTCTTTGACTAGTACCATTTGATTTTTAATTTGCAACAGGGGTAATGATATAAATTTAGTTTAATTTATTTCTTTTGGCTGTTGATTGGAAATGGAGGGATATGCAGTGGCATATAATGTAGTTCCGAAATGGAATCTTTTGAAGCTTGTATTATTAAAGATCGATTGAATCATCTCACCTACATTTCTATTAAATCTACATCCCCAATTTTGATTGTCGGCATTTCTGTCCAAATGATTATTTATAAATTCCCAATTTGAAGCATTGAAATCTGGTTTATCTTTACAAGATTTCCCATGTTCTAGAAACAAAATCTTGCCATTTTTCTTAACAACACGAGACATTTCCAAAAGTGCCTTTTCTGGATTATCAAATGAACATAACGTAAGTGTCGAAACAACTGTGTCAAAAGAATCATTTTCAAAAGGCAGGTCTTCAGAGTCGGCTTTTAAAGTTGAAATGGGAACCGAGTTTAGCCAGTATTTCCAAGAGGATTTTAATTTTTCTAATTTCGGAAAACTCTGTTCCAACATTTTCATTGAACCATCCGTCAGAGTCAGAGACTCCATTTTAAAATACGGATAATATTTTAAATTTTTGTTAGTTCCGCTGCCTATTTCTAAAACTTTACCGTGACAATTCCACAATAGAAATCTCCGCAAGATTGGGATTCCAGTAAGTATTTCTTCGAAGTTTGTACTTTTGTCAAAATTGTCTGCAGCTCTGTCGTATATTTAATTTCTCATTTAATTTCTCATGCATATTATTACTGTTTTTGATGACAGGCGCTGTATATGCTTCTTCCACTATTTTTTGCCCATATGAGTAACTGGTATATGTGACAGCGATACAGCCACTAATTACCAACACTGTACGAAATCTACTCATACAAATTTATGACTAAGGAGTCATGAAATTTAAATTAATATCTTGGAATATTTTAGCACAAACAAGCATTAAAACAGAACAATTTCCACATATGAATCGCGGAACTTTGAAAAGAAAGCATCGGCAACCACTAATCATAAATGAAATCGTAAGAGAAAAAGCAGATATTGTAGTTTTGCAAGAATTAGATGATCCATCTTTTATGGTTGAAAAATGTGGTTACAGCGGGTATTTTGAGAAAAAGACGCAAAGCCTAAACGGTTGTGGCATTTTTTGGAATGACAAATTCAAGATAAAGAAGAGTTTTATCCATCCCTCAATACCCTTCGAAAATATTTGGGAGCACGATAATGCTTTTCTGATGGGAGTTATACTTGAGTGTGATAAAAATGAAATTATGGTTTGCACGACACATTTGTATTGGCATCCAATGGGTGATTTTGCCAGGCTAAGAGGTATGGTAAGCTGTTTACAATATTTATCCAAATTCAAAAAAATGCCCATTATATTCGCGGGAGATTTTAATTCCACGCCGGACACCGCAGTCTACAGACTTGCGACACATTGCGAGTCTGATTTAAAGCTTACTCGTTTACAAATTAGCGAGCTGGTGCAATCGTATGACGAAGGAGTCAAGAGAAGTCTGAAGCGAAATCCAAGTTCGAAATTTACAGAATTAGGAGATAAACCTTGGAAATCTTTCTGGATATATATAAACGATCTAATTTCTACCCAAGAAATCTTAACGCTGAAAAGTTCCTATTCACAGTATGGTCAACATATGAATTTGATCGACTCAAAAAATCGAATTGGTAAGCCAATACATAAAATACATACCGAAAATACTGTTTTTAATATCAAAAATCAGGCCAATGAAAATCAGCATCATTATTTTGAACCTTATTACACCAATTATTGCATCAACTTTAAGGCTTGTATAGACTACATATTTTATCATAATTTAAATGTCACTAATATTCTTGACTTGAGCTCGGAGATCGACGTCATCAATGGTCTTCCTTCTGCTGATTTTCCAAGTGATCATTTAATTTTAGGTTTAGAATTCACACTATGACAAATCAACTTCGCTCGCCTTTGTCGCCAATAAAGTAGTATTTCACTTTGTCTGCAGTCAAATTCTCCTTTATGTAATTTTTAAAAAGATACAATCCCCTTGTTTTTATGGGTCGTAAGCCGAAGAAAGTAATTCAAAAAGTACAGAGCGAAAGCAGTGGCTCTGGCGAAGAAGTACCAGTTAATAATTTTAAAGCATTAAATACAAACGATAAATCATCAACCTCTAGCGAATCTGACGCAAGGCAAAATACATTTGCTGCTTTGAATGCGTCAAATGATAGCGAATCAGAAAGTGAGTCAGAGAGTTCTTCTGAAAGTAGCTCTTCAGAAGAAATTTCTTCCGATGAAAGTATCGATAAGCCTAAAAATTTATTTAGTGCATTAAAAGACAGTGAAGAAAGCTCAGAATCAACGGAATCATCAGATGATTCCAGCTCAAATGACGAATCAACTTCAGAATCCAGCACAGAGAGCTCTTCATCCTCTTCCTCTGATTCTAGTAGTTCCTCTGGATTTTTCTCGGATTCAAGCGAGGAGCTGGATGTTAGTAGATGGGTTGTGATGGAAGAATCATCTGAAGATGAGGGAACCATATCGAAGGAGAAAAAAGATACTGCTCATATCATACGGGATAAATGGCTTAGAAAGAAGGATGAAGTGCGAACTGATGAAATGGAAGACGATAGCGGGGAGGAATTTTCGGGAAGGTTAAGATGGATGAAAAAAGACTATCGAGAGAAATTTTTAAGAGAACATGGTTTAGGCGATTTAATCAAGTCGAAAGGTGGAAGTAAGAAAAAAAGAGAACGCAAAGAAGCGGGACAAAAGAAAAAAGAAGTTAAATTCAATGAAACAATCGAAGAAAAAAAGCTCAGCGCTGTTTCTAATGAAAATGTTCTGGAAAAGCTCTCTGAACTTTTGCTAAATAGAAATCGTGTTACTAATAGCGAATACTTGAATTCACTTGAGGAAATGCTCAAATTTGCAAATAGGCCTCACGAAAAACTAAAATTACTTTTAAATATTGTAAATGCCAAATTTGACCATGCTGGTGCATTACCAGTCACGGATATGGAAGAAAATATGGCCAATTCATCGTTCCAGTTTTGGAAAGAAGCAAGGATTCATATCAATTGTATTTTTGATATTTTAGAAGACAATCGAGATATAATAATCCATGAAATGTATGAGCCATTACCAGAAGAGGATTCTTTATTGGATGAAAACGTTTCTTACGAAAATGAAAAGCGCCTAAAAGGTAGCATCATCGGAATCGTTGAACGAATTGACGAAGAATTTACAAAATTGCTTCAAGGTATCGATCAGTCAGACATTTCTAGCTACCAAATGATTTATGGCGACGAATTCTACATCATTGAGCTATTGCTCCGAGCCGTAACTGTCTTCAACCGCCAGCAAGATCTACTTAAGAGCAAAGATAAGACTGGTTATTGTAGACTCTCCATAAGACTGATAGAAAAGCTATACTATAGACCTGCTAAAATTAATCAGGAAATATTTAAAGTCCTAATTTCATCGCACAAGTCTAAATGGACTTTTGAAGAAGACCCTTTCAAACTGATAGTCAAAGAATGCAAATTTTTGGTGGAACAAGATGATAAGAAGATTTCTGCAAGGGCCTGTCTTTGTTTGTTTTATCATTTGGCTGTCAATGATGATTTTGAGAATTCTTACAAATATTTAACGCATTTTTACTATTCTGAATATTTGACTGACATTAACATATTCGTTTTGTACAACAGGACTTTATGCCAAGTCGCTCTTTGTGCTTTTAGACATGGAAAATACGAGATCGTAACCGAATTACTTGAAGGATTTGTTCAAAGCGCAAAAATTAAGGAATTGCTTGGTCAAACTTCAAATTCATTTTCCGAATCGCATGTCGAAAGTGATGAATTTGAATCTACAGAAAAAAGAAAAGCGTTGCCATGGCATTTACATATTCCGGATGACGTAATCGAATCTGTGTATTTGTTAAGCCATATGATTTTAGACATTCCATTGCTCGCGATGACTCACTTTGAGACTCCTGCTACCTATTTCACTGATCTTTACAATGAATTTATTAAAAATTTAGTCAATTCTCCACCAGAAACTAATAAGGATTATGTCTTTTTAGTCACGCAAAAACTTTTACAAGGCAATTGGAAAGATGCATTTGAGATTGCAAAAACACTGCCAATTTGGGGCTTCACAGAAGATAAATCTCAAATGGAATTGATCAGGTATATCTATTTCATTTAGCGCATTTAAAGAGTCGGCTTTATTAGGATTTCTACAGTATGGCCAAAAAACCTTTACTAAAATTCCACTGTCATATTTGGAATCGAAATTCCAATTAAACGGAGGTCTTGTTTATCAAATTGTAGAAAATCTCATTCTAGATCACCAAATCATTTTCAAACTAGACATTGAAAGCAAGTTATTAGTTGAATGACATAGATAATCAACTTGGTAATAAATCATTACTATTCCCGATCCTTTGCTTAATTTGGCAGAGAAATTAACATACTGTAAATTACCGCGATTTTATTCAACGACAGCATCCACCATAAATTATAACCCAAAAAATATTCCGCTTCTCATTCCTAGCTCTTTGTTCTTGCACCTGACGAACGAATTCAGGGTCTGGTGGGTTATCAGAGGGTCGTACAGTTTTTTCACCGGGATAAGACATCCGATTGCAAAGATTGCCCCTCTATAAATTGCCGCTTTTAGCCAATCAATGCCCAAATGTCATCATTTGTGTTTTCAGCTGATTCGCATGTGACTCATTTGAGCAGTTAAAATTGTCCCTTTGGTATCTAACAAACCCACACATGTTCCATAGCGATATAAAATTAGACACTCAAACTGATAATGAAAGCAAGTACAGCGCAGGTCGCCGTCAGCTTAGAATCGTGTCAATTGCAAACGAACAGATTCCTAGATTGCATTGGTCCTCCTTTTAATGTATAATTGTATTTTGAATAAATCGAATTTTGTAATTGCTAGGCATAATTGAATCTGATTTGGGAAATCAAAATTCTGATTGGATATGTGTTCTAACATATTTGCAAACGTCTATCGCATAAAAGTCATTAACTATCACCAATGAAAATCCTTCAATCTTGGTTCTCAAATGATAAAATGCAAAATGGTTCTTAAAAGGGGAGTCAGGGTAAAACTATGACAGATAACGATGTTCAATTTGATAGCAACTGGAGTGAAGTAGTCACTAAATTCGATGATATGGAACTGAAAGATGACCTTTTAAGAGGCATTTTTGGATATGGTTTTGAAAGACCATCTGCAATTCAACAGCGTGCCATTATGCCTGTCATTAGGGGACATGATGTAATTGCTCAAGCACAATCAGGTACTGGTAAAACAGGAACATTTACAATCTCTATTCTTCAAAGAATAAACGAGAATGTCAATACTACGCAAGCATTAGTTTTGGCACCTACTCGTGAGTTAGCAACACAAATTGCTGCTGTTATGAAAGAATTGGGGCAACACACAAAATGTACGATGCATGTTTGTATTGGAGGTAGAAATTCGCGTGACGATATTGACATTCTTTCTAAAGGGTGCCATATTGTTGTTGGAACACCTGGACGTGTTTATGATATGATTAGTAAAGGTGTACTAAGCACTGAACATCTACAATTATTTGTATTGGATGAAGCTGATGAAATGTTGTCAAGAGGATTTAAAGATCAAATCTACAATATTTTCCAGACTCTTCCAGGTACTGTTCAAGTTGTATTATTAAGTGCAACCCTTCCGGATGAAGCAAAAGAAATGACCTCTAAATTTATGAGGGATCCTGTTAATATATTTGTTAAACGGGAAGAATTGACATTGGAAGGTATTAAGCAATATTATGTCGATTTAGGTCAAGAGGAATTTAAATTGGAGACTCTTACCGATTTGTATAACAGCATTAGTGTTACGCAGTGTGTTATATTCTGTAATACTCGTAATAAGGTTAATTGGCTAGCTGAACAGCTTAAACAGCGCGATTTTGTAGTTTCTTTCATGCATGGAGACATGACTCAAGAAGAGAGAACTGTCATTATGCAAGAATTTAGAACTGGTTCTTCTAGAGTTCTCATCACCACTGACCTTTTAGCTCGTGGTATTGATGTTCAGCAAATCAGTTTGGTCATTAATTATGACATCCCACAATCCTTGGAAAATTATTTGCATCGGTAAATTTCATTTATTTAGAATTGGTAGATCAGGACGTTTTGGAAGAAAAGGAACTGCAATCAACTTTATCACCACTGAAGAAAGCCCACAATTAGAGGCTATCGAGAAGCACTACAACACCAAGATTGAAGAAATGCCAATGGATATTGCTTCTCTTTTAAGCCAATAAAAGCAGTGTATAACTGAACTAATTTACTATTGACAAGAGAAAGATAAAAGTCATACTTATGACGCTTGAACCACCACTTAATAATGGATTATCACCCGTCACTGCGGCTGGGGGAACGTAGATTATAAATGGCTGTGAAACTGATATGACAAGCTTTCCATTTCCTGGTTGTACACATTTCCCAGGTAAACATGTGCTATCATACAATCTTAAAATGTAACCGTTCATGTCTCCTTTATATTTCTTTGGATCCACAAACCAAGTAAAAGTTGTGGCACTTCCATTAATATTAGCAATGGAGAGTGGTTCTGTTTGAAGTAAAGATGGATCTAGCAAATCTAATATTAAATTACTGGATCCTTTTGACGTAAATTGGTTATCATATGTCCAAGTAATGGTGTAATTATATCCTAAGGGAACCGAAGCGGGGATTTTAATTTCACCTGTATCTCCCACATAAGTTGGTGCTGGTTTCGTAAAAACAGCTTTACCATTTGTAGTAGCAACCACCTGAGCTTGAATTACTGATAAAATTAAGATTAGAAATTGTTTCATGTTTCAATATAGAATTCTCAATCATAATTAACAAATCAAAACACTCAAACCAATTATGAGATTTATTTTGTGAAATCTTGGTTAAAATTCAGCTTCTGATATACTTCAAGTTTAGCTTTGTATTCCTTCAAGGTATCTACATTTAGATTCAAAAAGTATGTGAATTTTGGTAATTGGGCACTGCTTCTAAATGTATCTTTACTGTTGGAACTATCTGCTAGTTTAATATATCCCATCCAATTTAAAATGAGCTTGAAATTGAAGTCCGAGACAACGTTACTTTTTTTCCTAAATTTTTTAACTGATTTAATATATTTACCGGCAGCAATATCTGCTCTTCTATTTAATCCTTCAGAAAGAAACTGCAGCACAGACTCAAAGTTATAGTGAACACTAATGAACTCAATAGGATCCTTCATTTCGGTGAAAATATATCGATTTTCGCATGCCAGATATATCAATTCAATCATATTAGATTTTTTTTCGCTATTCAATTCGTAAACTATTTTAAAATTTATACTTTCAAATATTTTAAGGTAGATTGCTTTAAGTGATGATTCTGCTTTAAGTGATGATTCTAAGTCAAAATCATATGATATGGCCTTCAAAAAACTAGCCAGTCCTTCTTGAAATGATCCTTGAAATTTTTCTTCGATTGATTTTGGTTCCAATCGATTAAAAATCATCCGCAAAAATTCACCAGAGAACTGCAAAGTCGCAACTTGAATCAAAAAATTGACTGAATCTACGTCTTCTTTATATTGTGACAAAAATTCTTCCTGCAGATTTACTGCAACTTGATTTTGAACCTTGATGCTGTAATATGAAATATCATTGTATGATTTAGGAACCTTTACGTAGTCAAGAGTCCTTTTTGT
>JADGIG010000055.1:0-28873 GCA_018985235.1 Sanchytrium tribonematis
TAAAATTCCAATTGTTCCAAAAAGATTTGTAATTCCGCCTGCTCCGACTCAGACTAACTTATATAAAACTTGTAAATCAAAAAAGAACGTTGCTATGATCCTAAGTGGTGGTCCATCGATGTATTATAACGGCTATCTTAAGGTTCTCAATGACCTTAATGTAGTGGCTAATTTTTTCCCAGACTCCAACACCTCTGCAATGTGGTACAATCGAGATGCAATAGATTTAAATAAGCGAAACCAATTCGGTATGGGATCTTCGTGGGTTTTAGACTCTAAAAATGGAAAAATTACAAAGGTTACAAGTTTTGAAATTGCCACTAATGCCTCTCGAGATACGGTACAAATGCTGACTCACAACAATGGATCTATGTTCATTTATCCTCCTTTTGATGGATACGATGCCCCAACCCTATTTAAGTGGAATCAAATGGGATATTATGTCGTAGGACCTTCGATCGATTCACAGGATTGGCAAGTGAATGCTAATACTGATTCAGTACTGTCAAATGTACAGACTTTTTTAGATTCCGATTCAGATCAAGGCTACATTTTGTCCTGCAGTGGCTATAGTAATGTTTGCTTAAATGCACTACCCAGAATGGTAGGATTATTTTATAGTTATGGATATCAATTTGTGAGCTTGTCTACATGTTTGAACACCACAGCAAATACAATTCCTGTTGCACACCCCGTGAGCTACAACAGTCCAGACAAATCTGTCACTTCTGGTACTGTCAGCAGTTTTTGTGGTCCAAATTACAACAATCAGAATTGCGATGCCAATTATTGCTGTTCCATTTTTGGTACGTGTGGTCTAAATAAGAACTTTTGCTATGGTGACTATTTTTGTGGATGGTTGTGCAAAGGTGATACACCACCAGTGGTTGACGGTGCTTTAGAAGAACCAATCACAACTTGTTTGCCTGGAAATAAAAAGAAAGTCGCATTGACATTTGATGATGGACCGCATTCCAATTACACCAACTTATATCTGGACATTTTAAAGGCAAGAAATATTACTGTTACTTTTTTTGCGAGCGGGTACAATTTGATTAAAAACGAAAAAGTTTTCAAAAGAATTATAAACGAAGGCCATGAAATTGCGCACCACACTTGGAATCACAGTGATTCTCAAGTATTAATGAGGACGCCGTATGCTTTTGACTTGGATATGAATTCTACTTACAATTTATTGGTTCAATACACGGGGAAACATCCTTACTTTTTCAGACCACCATATGGTAGTTTCAATCAACTCACAATGAATCGATGGAAGCAACTCAATTATCTTCCAATTATTTGGGACATCGACTCCAATGATTGGCGAAATCCGGACAAGTTTGACCTCGCATTTCAAAATATTAAAGATCAATTTTTGCAAGATACTGAGAGTGGACATATCATACTTTGTCACGATATTCATCCGACCTGTTTGGCTCATTTAAATGATATCATAGATCTTTTTCACAGTTACGGATACACATTTGTCAAAACTAGCGACTGTATTGGAGAGAAACCATTTTTAGAAGATCCCCACCCTCCTACACCTACTACCAAATATACTGTACAATATCCGCCTACAAATGCTATACATAGCACCGCTATACCACTTACAACTGACGCGCCCCTCTTTTCAAATGCCACCATGCCACCTGCGCCACAACAATTTCAAGCGTATGGACAATGCTCGAACAAAAAGGTTCACATATTTGTAGAGGATGGCCCTAGTGGCGATACAGTTGCAATGTTCAATGCTTTTAAGACCTTGAAAATCCCTTTGACTTTTTTCATGAGTAATGACTCTCTGGATGAGCCGAGACAGATATTAGACATCAGCAAGGTTGACGATGTGGCACTTCTATTAAATACCATGCCAGTCACATCGAATAGTGCCATAGTCAATCAGAGCACATTCGATGCGTATGTGAATAACACTCGAGAAATTCTTCAAACTCTTACACACAATCAAGCCGTAAAATTTGTTAAATTCGCAAATAATATGTACGACCAAGCTGTCACTGATAGACTCAATGAATTGGGCTACTATTTAATTAAAAGTAATTTGGATCCTGATGATTATGCTAAAAATGTTTCTCACACCATTGATGTTTTAAGTCAACAACTAGCATCAAATAGTAATCAAGGATATATGGTAAATTGCGGTGGATTTACCTCAGTATGCGCAGATGCAGCATCACAAATTAAAGATCTCTTTATAAGCAAAGGTTACACTTTTGTTTCTATAGAAGATTGTCTAGGTCTAGACCCACAAATTATTGAGATTCCTACAAAACAAATTTTTGGAAGTAATGCGACAAAGCCTGTAAGTGGATTGGTTGCCTCAGATGCACTTTGTGGACCAAATTACGCAAATCAAGGCTGTGACACATTTTATTGTTGTAACATGTATTCTTTTTTAATTTAGATTTGGAAATTGTGGGCTTTCGGTGAACGATTGCTATGCAGATTATTTCTGTGGCTGGAAGTGTCATGGAAAAACTCCCAATTTGAAGCCGGGAACTCTGGAACAACCTATCAAGACTTGCGTCAACGACAAGGAAGTGGCACTTACATTTGATGATGGCCCACATGCTAATTATACTGACTTATACTTGGATATTTTGAAAGATAGAAAGGTAACGGCGACATTCTTTGTCAGTGGGTACAATCTTGTTAAAAACAGTGCCCAATTTATAAGAGAACTCAATGAAGGCCACCAAGTTGCCCATCACACCTGGAATCACACAGATAGTCAACTTTTGATTCAAAATCCTGCAATGTTTGACTATGACATGAATTCTACAATTAATTTAATGCACAAGTTGAGCGGGTCTTGGCCAAATTTCTTTAGGCCTCCTTTTGGAAGCTACAATGTGGATGCTATGAACCGATGGAACGATTTAAAATTACTACCAATTATGTGGGATGTCGACAGTAACGATTGGAGAAATCCTGACAAGTTCGATTTGGCATTTCAAAACATTGTAAATGCTTTTACGGATAAGAAAAAGGGACACATTATTCTTTGTCACGATATCCATCCTACTTGCTTGGCGCACTTGAACGATATCATAGATTTATTTCAGGGTTTTAATTACACTTTTGTAAATATTAGTAGATGTTTGGGCGGTGCAGCACCATATCGATCTTCTTTTTAAATTTTCAGAATAAATAATTTAAGTCCATGCCTGCCAACCATGAAATAATTGACAAAGCAAATCCATATTTCTTGCCTGGTCGATCCACTGCTTTACTTGGTGTTCTACGGTCAACCCACTCTCCAATTTTCTGCGAACTTGTAAAATGACCCTATCTGCATTTAATGGTGACAATTTGATATCTTGCTCGAAATTTTGCTGCGCCTGCTTTAATTTTTCTTCGCTAATTGTCCAATTCAAAAGAGGGTCATATTTGAGAATTTCAATACTCGACATGATAAAATTGGCCTTTTTACGAAATGCAGCGAGACTTTTTTCCATAGCAACAGTGTATGGACCCTGTATTTTGTATATTCCAAATGCATCGACAAATTCTCGCGTTAAGCGGAAGGGAACATATTCCGGGCAAGGTAGCAATTTTGATTGCTCAAATGCAAATCCAAAATCGATATGACAGATTTCTCCAGTTCGCTCATCGAGCAACAAATTCATTAGATGTCTATCTCCAATACCCAGAATAGCACCAACAACATTGTTAATAGCCATAGACTTAATGAATAGTATCTTGGCGTCATACCAAGTTTGAGGGTCCTTGTATCTTTCAAAAAAGAAATGCTTTAATATCGGATCTGTATGCTGTAATATATAAGAAAGCGATCTCAGCCTTTCCTTTGAACCAGAATATTTTTTCATTCTATCTCTACATTCAGCTGGAGATAATGAACTAGGACTTGAATATTTAGAAACAGAACTATGATACCAACTTCCCACAGGCACAGTATTCTCCAACCATTCTATGCATCCAGTATTTTTATTCAAGGGAATAACCATATAAGTCCTTATTTTGACTTGATTTTGCTTCTGCAAAATATGATTTAAATTTTTGAAATTTTCTTGAATTAAAACGTCTTGTTTCAAATCATCATTACCCTTTAAAAGCTGCTTGTACGCAATTCCGTTAGAGCAGATCACTCGAACTTGCTTAGGTTGCGATAAACCTGTTTGAATGTTGCATTGACTATCATACTTGACAATTCTGCTTTCCATATATCTACAATAAGACATGTCTTTAATGTGACGCAATTTCGCACCAACTGGTATTTGATTCCCAATAACTCTTTTAGGTTCTAGTAAACACAATTCTACCAGCGAAGAATATAGATTATTGTATTCTTTGAACAATGGTGGATTCTTTTGCTTTATTTTTGAAGCAGCAACTCTTAATAAATTTAGTCTTTTATCTTCTTTGCAGTGATTAATGCTACTTATAAGATGTAAGATACACTCATGTGGGCATTCCACATTCATTTTGAAATATATACCAGTCAACAAATCATCATGACCAATTCGACTATTAATTATATGTAAAACAGGAAGCATCTTCTTACTATCCAACGTGGTCAAGTCAAAAGTCAAATCACTTTGAAAATATTCGTAGTATGAAAACAAGATGTTTAACAATTCAGTGACAAGTTCAGGTGTATCATCAAATTGTATGGCATTGATGAAAAGCTGGATAACTCTATTGAGAACCTTTCCCAATTGAAGAGATTGAAATTCTTTGAGATCTAGCTCATACTCCCGAATCAATTGCTTACTATTGATCATCTCCAAATTGTTTTTCTTGGCTTTTAATAAATTCATTTGATCTTTTGCACAACTCGTTTCAAATAAATTTTCAAATTCAGAATGAAGAAATTTGGCCATTTTAATGGATAGATCTCCATCACACCGAACTTGAGAAAAATAATCACCCATAACGTTTATCTCAATTTCATCGTTTTTGTATCTCTGCATCAAAATTTCATAGCGATACTTTTGATTGTTGCTTCCATTATACAATTTCAGCAATTGAGAGTTAAATGCGTCATCCTTGCTATTTTCAATTGCCAAAAGTACTATATTAAAGTTTGAGTCATCAAAACTTTTTTGGACATTAAACCATTGTTGAAAAACTGTGAAAAAAAGGTACACATATTCTTTAGTTTCCTCCAAAGTCCGCAAAGTAGCAGCATTGCAATCAGGCGTATTCAAATAGCATTTAAAAATAAAAAGTAAAGCATCTATATACTTGGATCGATTATTTCTGAGTGATTCAACAAATTGCACTGATTTAGAAAATGGGGATTTATGCTTGACTTCCTCACAAATTGATCGATATACTTCATTTTTGATGCCGCTTACCATTTTCAAATTTTCAGAATTTAGATTTCGAATAAACAAAAATTTTCTTGCCTCATCATGAAATTCAGTCATCTCATCGATTTTGTCCCATTGACTCAATAGGGTTGCCGACTTCCAATAAATCTCATCTTTGGTATCAGAAACTGGCTGCAGGTAAAATTGGATTTGACGATAAAAGGGGTGATCATTGATGTAGGAACTAGGAAGATATTCCGCAAATATTCCGCATCTGAGAGCGTACAACTGCTTCGCTGGAATATTTTGGCTTATTTTAAGGACTTCATTATTTTCATGATTGTCATAATTGTAAATGTATTCGTGGTAGAGTTTATAAATTTCAACTAACTGGTCATTGCTTGGCTCTATAATAATATTTCTAAGCTTTTTGTAGATATTTTGCCAGTCTGTCCGTTCTATCAAGCCTTGCAAGATAGCTGAATTTAATTTTATAAGCTTGAGGGCTGAAAATTTGGTTTGAAGTAAAACCTCAATGGCTAATATAGAGTAAATATTATCGGGAAGTTCTATGTTTAATAACGAAATTGGATTGATCTTGTTGCCAAGCTTTTGAAATAGTCCATAGTGCTTACAATTATGATTGAATTTAACACAGAAATACTGCAAAATTTTGAGAGTGTCGCAATTTAAATTGTTTAAAGCATGGCAAATTAAAATTTCATTTTGAGATATAGGATTCAGAAGAAGACAATTCTCACACGGCTCTTTAATTTCAAGTATAAAATCAACCAAGGATTCCCACTTGGGTCGTGAAAGTAATAGAAGTAAAGTTGACAAATTTTTCTTGATTCGATCTTTATCGGGAAAGATCACTTCTTTCATCATCTGCACATATTGAATTACACATTCTATCATGTCATACTCAGTCATTAGTTCCTCGATATGGCAACTTCTTTTTTCTTTCAGGATAAATGTGGAACAAATTTTTTTGATCTGATCGAAAGTTCTTTCAATAACTTCTATCTCAAAGCACTTTTCATTATTAAAATTGGTATAAAAGGCCAGCCAAACAATGCAACTTTTTAAAAAATTCAGGTCACACTTGATATCAACCAGGACGTGGTCTCGCACGAATTTTGCGTGCACCTTATCCACAAAAACTTTTGGTAAAATCTTACAAATAAATCTTGAAATTGCACCTCTCAAGCAATTGTGCTCGATGCAAGTCATATAGTCAGGAATATTATCAAAGTAGTATGGATATTCCTGATAAAACTCCTGTAAATTACATTTGAGTAGATCTAAAAGGTACACAACGTCTGTTTGAAGAAGATAGATGTTTGCAACAATCATCTGCTTGACCGTTGAGAATTCAAAATTCTCTGCAAATTCAGCCAAACAATCTAGTACAATTGGAACACAATCTTCATACTTTAATAAGTCAAGCAGCATATGCAAATTATTAGGATCTTTGATTTTCTTTAGCTGAATACAATTAAATCTGACAAGCTCAGAATATAGCTCTCCTTCTATCAAATTATTATTAAAATACAAGTCTCCAAATGGAGTTAAAGCAAATTCATTGGCATTCGTAACGCAAATTCTGGTCCTATCTCTTGCTTCAAATGAAAATGACAGGGAAGACAATCTATTTATCTTTATGGCCCTAATATCTTCTAAATCTGAAATCAAAGGATGAGAAGGATTGTGACTTCCAAGGTACACAAATAGCAACTTTCTACAATATTCTGGTACATGACATATGCTATCGACTTTGTTTTCAATTTTCATTAGAAGAAACTCCCTTGAATATTTGGCATCGTACAACAAATCGCTTCCCAAAGCTATACAATAAGACATTTCACAAAAATTTGATTTTTGGTTTGCACACCAATATATTAATTCCTCGGAAACTAATTTGGTCAATAAAATAAAAATATAAATAGGCTCATTTAACTTGTGTCGTTCTATATAATTTATGTAGGACTCTAACGGTAAATCATGCAGCATTAAAAGATTAATATTCGACCCATTAATATCCTTAAAAGCGCTTTGTCGGAACAGGTAATACATACTATTTGCATCTGGATTATCGAGATTAATGATACTTGTTTCGACTATGCCGTGAATAAGTAAAGAAAATCCAAAGAGATACTTTAATTGATCACTACAATACTGTATGATTGAACTAGCAACTTGATGAAGCTTATTTACATATTTGTGTTTTATAAAGATAATACAAATTATTAATATCACATTATGGTAGTCAGTATGGTCTTCCAAATGTATTTCCAAAATTATAGAAATCCTTGCCTTTTTAATGGACTTGATGTTTTCCATATCCATTGTTCTGACTATAATATCAGCAATTGTATTTAGAAACAATAAATAGTCACTCTCTTTTGCACTAGTCATCAACCTCTCAAATATGAAGAAACTCGCTTTAATATCGTTTGCCGTGTACAGTACATATGCTAGTTTATCGATCGAAATAATTTCTTTTTCAGAAAATGGATGGAGGCTATTTAAAAATTTAGCTTGAAGATCTTCAATTACATGTGCATTATCAGAAATAAAATCGACTTCATCAATTAAACTTGTGCCAAATAAAATGCTAATGGATAGGTTGACTAAAACAACAAGCTGCCTTACTAAATGGAAATTCTGCTGGCGGTATAGAGTGGGCAGATGTTTAAAATATGTCAAAATGAAATTCTGAATTTGGTCGACTTGATTCGGAAACGTATGAGCAATAAAAGTATTAAGAATTTCCAGGCTAATTAAAATGCGATTATAGTCTCTTTCATTTTCCCAAACAAAAACTATAAACTCAAGAAAATAATCAGTGTCCTTTAATAAGTAATAATAATACTTTTCCACCAATAAAAGAAACGCTTTTATGACCGCCATTCCATCTATTTTGACCTTGTATTCACCAAGCTTAAAGTTTTCTTTGCTGCTTCTGTATATTTTAATTAAATTATTCATGTATCTTAAAGCCCATTCTTCTGTAATTTTCTCAGGATTATCCAAAATGTATTCTGCCATTCGGATATATTCAGTACATATAAATAAGGCTTCAGGGCTAAACATGACACTTTGCACATGCAAGTAAAATTTGGAAGTCATCCCATTGTTTTCCCACTTGGAAAAAGTTTTTTTCACAAGCTTTCTAAGAACTTCCGCAACATGTATAACTTTAATAATCGCATTTTCGTGATCCTTAATTTTATTTAACTTGCACTTAGTATATGTATCATGGATATCTGATTCTAAAGTATCAATCAAATTTGCCGCTAAATTCTCACAGTCATATGAATTTAGATCATTGTCCATTAAAATTTCTTCGATATCATCAAGGGCTTTGGCTCTGTCGGTCTTGCGATTTGATGATAATCGCTGTAAAATAGATCTCATATCTAGGGAGACAAAACAATTGTGTCAGAAATTTATTCTCAAACTTTGTCTACTTTCACATCAAATGATTTTTCGTGATTTTTTTGCTTTGAAAACATTGAATCAATATCCTCCAGACTCATCATCATTGTTTCTGGCAAATGGCGGTAACAAAATACGAAAGCCAAAAGGCAAAACGTTCCGAAAATAATGAATGTGTTTGAACCTAAATTTGCAAATAATGTTGGTGATAGCATTTGTACTATAAGATTAGAAAACAAGTTGATGGTAACACATAAAGATACTGCTTTGGATCTTATGTTAGATGGGAAAATCTCGCCCACAAGAATCCATGGCAGTGGCCCAAGAGAAATAGCAAAAAATATGACAAAACTATATATAAACACCACAGCTAGAACTTGATATGAGAATGTTACAGAAATAGATACACCGAAACAGCTCAGGGCACATCCTAAAGATCCCGCAACGAGAAGGGGTCTTCTGCCAACTCTGTCCACCAACAATAAAGCAGGTATTGTGGAAACTACCTTCAAGATTGTCTGCGCGAGCGCTAAAGTATCAGCATATTCTGGGAATATATTGCCATACATTTTTTTGTAATAATACACAAGTGCATTCGCTCCAGACAATTGTTGAAAAATATGAAGCGAAAGCCCTAACATTAATGGTTTCTGATAATTAAACCAAATAGCTTTTATGCTTTCTCTTTTTGAAGGTAGATTTAAAAGGTCGAAAACAAGAGAGTCATAGTCACTCTGACCGAGCTCCAACATCGCTTTCGTTGCGTCGTCATATCTTTCCGTCGATATCAACCACCTCGGGCTGTAAGGAAGAGAAAACATTCCAGATAGCAGCGTCAAAGCAGGGATTACCTGCATGATGGTAGCAATTTGCCAGTCGTTTAGGATCCAAATAGTTGCTTTTTCCAATTTTATTGCTGCAAAAAACGCTGATAAGATTCCAAGCGTAATTGCGAAATGTTGAGTGCCTACAAGCCGCCCTCTAATGTTTTTAGATGCGATCTCAGATAAATATGTAGGCACCACACTGGACAATATTCCTAGGCTTTCCCCAGTAATTAGCCTTCCAAGGAGAAGAACTAAGTACCCATAAATGCCAAAAGTCTGTATTATAACCCCTACACAAAATAAGATGGATGCCGCCATTATTGTTAACTTTCTACCAATTTTCTCTGACAAAATTGACGAAATTCCACTTCCTAGAATCGATCCAAACAAAAGAGTGGCTACTAGAATTCCTAGTTGAATATTATCTAATTGAAATTGAGATTGAAATGTTTCAAAAGTCTGAATCTTAGCAAATAATCCTATGTCTAGACCATAAAGCATTCCACCTAATGCTGCGATTGCAGTGACATGTAATTGCTTTCTCAAATCCATGGTTGCGAACACTCCTCGATCTGGTTTGTACGCAATGAACGATCTGATCGAGAATATAATCTCTCCTCTGCGTAAACTTTGAAACAAGATGTACCCATTGGTGATCTAAAATTTTACGCCAATTTACAGATTAAATTAGTTCATTTGATGATAATTACTAGCTAGATTAATTTGTACGCAAGAAGCAGGATCAAGTAGTCCACAATTTGAAATTGTTAGGTACGGCAAAGAAAATTTTCAAGTACAATTATAATTCTTCAAAACTCCTTGCAACTCTGTTTATGTCTCAGGTTCCTGTTGATTTGCCCGATTCAACTAACTCGAGAAAACTTAAAATAAGCGGATTGTTTGTTGCTTTGTTTGGCGGAAGTAATTCTCATTCAAAGTTTGATCTAACCTCCGTTGAATTATCTAGATTATTTTACAAAAACAATTACAATATTGTTTATGGTGGTGGAAAAGTTGGACCAATGGGTACTGGTCCGCTTGAACTCTCCAAATTGGGAGGCCAAACAATTGCTGTCATTCCAAAAGTATGGGAATGTGAATCCCCTGGGCACACAATATTGGTTGAAACCTTAGCGGAAAGAAAAAAGTTGTTTTTTGAATATGCTTGTGCTTTTGTTGCTATTCCTGGTGGCTTTGGAACTGTTGACGAAGTTTGCGAGTATATCACTTGGAGGCAAATGGGGCTACACAAGAAACCTATCATACTCTTGAATTGTGATAATTATTTTGACGGATTCATAGCGTGGATTGACCATGCACACAATGAAGGTCTTATTCGAGAAACATGCAAAGAGATTATCACTGTTTGCTCTACAGTAGATCAAGTTATTGATGTCTTGAACAAGTACCAAAACCTGGCTCCGCGATTTTAAAAATTTACTTGGTACAATAAATAGATTTTCTCAAGGGGCATGAATGTTGGATGTTCGTCGATATCCAGAATGATTCTTGATGACATAGAATTTCCATCACTGAGAAAAGAAAGATTGCTTGGAGGCGGAGGAATTTATGCAATCTTCGGAATGCGAATAGTTACTAAAAATGTGGGCTATGTTGTAAAATGCGGCCCAGATTTCAATTTGGATATTTTAAGGGATTTGGAAATAACCCTCAAAGAAATAGTCTTGCCCTACGAAACCCCAAGAGCCCTCAATACCTACAAAGATAATCACAGGACATTTTCACTTCTCAATTCTAATTACGATAAATTTAGAACCACCTTTTCTGATATTCCATCAAATTGGAATATCTCACACTTGCATGGTGTTCTTAGCTGGAAGAGGGTTCTCCAAGTTCAGATATATTTTAAGGGTCACATAATTTGGGAACCAAATCCGGATGATTGGGAATCATTGGAAGATCTGCAAATGAACTGGATCACTTGTATCTCAAAAGTGCTTATTGTTTCTCCAAATCACATAGAAGCTATGCAATTTTTAGGCTTACAGGAACCTATTTTTGACAGTATTGAGTCGTCGATTAAATTTTATGCCAACATCGCTAAGGTTTTATCTCACGAAAAGACAATTGTGATTCTTAGATGCTCCTATATGGGTACTATTTTATACAAAAACTGCAACTATGAGTATATTCCCCCTTATTATACTTCCAAATTATTGAAAGGAATTGATGATCCCGAGATCGTAGATCCAACTGGATGCGGCAATGCCTTTACCGGAGCAGTAACGGCTCACCTCTCTCTTACTGGAAATTCCTTTGAGAATCTTGTGCGCGCTTGTCATTTAGGAAGCATCGCGAGTGGTTTGACAATAGAGCAATTTGGCCCTCCAAATTATAAAAACGGTCTTTGGAATGAGACAGAAGTGCAACACCGTTACAATACATACATCGACAAATGTAAATCTCTGAAAGAATATCATCCTAATCTATTTATTTTGAAATAAAATAAATATAATCTAATTCAGGGGGTGCGTAGCCAAATTGAGTTAAGGCTGCAGAAATTTGGCCGCGGTGATGAGTACCATGATTCACAATATGATATAATATCTCACTTTTCTCAGTACTTCTTTCATTCCCATTAGTACTACAATAGGTTAATCGCCCCTCGTAGTCTATATTTTCTAATTCCTTAAGCAATTCTAAATAGGCTTGGTGTGTTGCTTCCTTGGAGGGGTAAATATCCTCAAATTGAATTTTAAGATCATTTTTATATCCATATTTTTCTGGGTTTTTCCAGTATCTTGTCAATTCAGAGCAATTCTCGTTTTTAATTCTTTTTATCCACAATTGCTCCGCTACAATTAAATGATTTAATGTTCCATGGATAGATCTGAAGGCTAATTTTGCGCTGGCGTGATAATGTTGTTCAGAAACATTTTCGAGAAGTTCAAAGAGGCGTGAAGTTGCCCAATTATGATATTTTAATGACATGGGGTATTTATTTTTAGAAACAATCAGTCTATTTTTCTTTGCAGTTTGCCTGACTAATTGAAATTCCTGTGTCGCATTCAAATGTCAATAGTTTAATTACTTATGCTTAAAAATCAATTATCTACGGCTGTTGTGAAATTTTTAGTTTTCTGAATTAATTTTTAAGCTGGTCTAGAATTAACAGAATGTGTACCATATGCTTTGTTTGCAATGTTTTAAATTAAATCTCCTATTGCCCATACCTATTGCAGATCTATTTCTAGAGCAATTTGGCTGGTACAAAAGGAGCTCCCATCCTACTTACTATGTCGAAGCGAACACTCACTATTGGACTTATCAATGAAAGTCTTTTCAAGCTTAATAATAAGACAAATCTGAGAGATCATGTTCTGATTATGACAACATTAGACCGTATGGTCAAAGAATCTCCTAGTGAGTATACTGTAGCTATGAATAAAATGCGAGGGCATTTGAGAATAGGGCAGTGAGTCGCCAATATCCGATAATAAATAGAAATTATCTTTTCAATATGAAAGATTTACAAAAATATGATTGGCTTATAACACGTGTTTTTTGGAATTATGGTAAAAAAAATTAATAGAAAATTGGTAAATGAGCGAAATTCCATCATATAGAGGTACTCTTGAAGGTCACGGAAATTGGGTTACAGCATTAGCCACCACTCCACATTATCCAGATATGTTGGTCAGTGCATCCAGAGATAAGACAATTTTAGTCTGGAAATTAACAAGAGAATCACAATACGGATATGCAAAAACTGCATTACATGGACATAATCACTTTGTCAGTGATATTGCTATAAGTGCTGAAGGATCTTATTGTATTTCTTCATCTTGGGATAAAACCCTCAGATTGTGGGATTTACAAACTGGTGAGACTCGCAGACGTTTTGTCGGACATGATGCTGATGTGTTGAGTGTTACATTTTCACCTTCCAACAAAGTCATTTTGAGTGCTTCAAGAGACAAAACAGTCAAGTTATGGAATACTATTGGAGAATGTAAAGACACAATAAAGGATGCCCACAGTGAATGGGTATCAACAGTTAGATGCTCTCCTAATCTTAAAAATGAAGCATTTGTTACAAGTGGATGGGACAAATTATTAAAGGTAAGTTATTTGATAAGATTATTTGGTGATAGTTGCTACTTCGGAGCTTTACTGCGATGAGATTTAAATATCCCAATGATCGAACAAAACTAACGAAGGTATGGGATATCAATACTGGTAAGCTTAAGACCAAACATATGGGTCACACTGGATATGTCAACACTGTCACTATTTCACCTGATGGTTCATTATTTGCTTCTGGTGGTAAAGATGGTACCACCATGCTTTGGGATTTGAATGAAGGCAAGCATCTTTATTCTTTGGATGCGCATGATCCAATCAATGCTCTTTGCTTTGCTCCTAATCGCTATTGGCTTTGCGCAGCTACAGACAAATGTATTATTATTCATGACTTGGAAACTAAGAGAATTGTTGATGAATTGAAACCCGATGTAGCTGAGGGTGAGGCTGTACCAAGACCAACGTGTTTAACTTGGTCTGCTGATGGTAGAACCTTGTTTGCTGGATACACTGACAACAAAATTAGAGTTTGGGAGATTACTGGCTCATAAGGAAGCAATAAATTCATTTCACTTACCTCGCAATTGATCTGTGCAAGTGATTTCTATTCCTGCGAAAATTTGTTGATTGGTGGGATTGATTAAAAAATGCTGATAAAGAAGACAGTTCAATTGAAGGCAAAATGAATATTCCGATCCCATATACATGCAAGTTCAGCGGAAACACAATGAAAATGTGCTATATCTCTACAATAGGTGTTTCCGTAGCTGGTGCGGCTATAGTGTTCACGTTAATAATGTGCTGCGTAATTAGAAGGCGCCGTTCTTTGAATGCACTAAGGAAAGAATTAAAAGACTTGGAAGATTACAATGAAAGAAAAGGCGCTAGATTTTCGCAAATGAGTCATAACAGACTTAGTTTATTTAACAATCGAACAATAGTGAGAAGCAATAAATAGAGCTCATGCTAAAGTCTGATCGTTCATTCTTTCCGGTTTTCTTTTGCCCTTGAATCTGTCTATTTTTCTTAAATATTCCTCAATTGTTGCCTGACTTACCGAACTTCTGATATTAAGTTCCACATTTCCAATTCCATTTGTATGACGATTTTCAGAAATAAAATCGTAGTAAATATTCAAAAACTCTGCTTCAATATCACAAACAGTGCAATTCTTTACATAATGATACTTGACTCCATCAAAATCATATTTCTGACAAAGCATCTCCACTGCTTCTTGAAATTCACTTTCAGTCAAAAATTCGCATTCTACATGCGTATCCAGTCTTCCTGGTCTTAGTATTGCAGGATCTATAACATCTGGTTGAGATGTAGTTCCAATGACATAAACATTTCTAAGCTCTTCGCTGCCATCTAAAACCGTCAAAAACTGGTTCACAATTCTATCCGTTATACCAGATGAATCATGGCCTCTTTTCGGAACTAAGCAATCAATTTCGTCAAAGAGAATGACAAATGGGCTTCTGTTTAAAGCATCTGTGAAGATATCCCTTATGTTTCTCTCGGTTTCACCTATATATTTGGAAATGATCTCTGGACCTTTGACTATTTTATGAGACAAACCGCTCTGCCTTATAAATTCTTTAGCTAAACAAGACTTGCCGGTGCCAGTCATACCGTACAATAACACCCCTTTACTTAAAGTAGGTAAACTCTGATACAATTTTTTGTATTTTAGCGGTCGCATAATGCAAGACTCAAGCGCTTTTTTGGCTGCCTCTAAACCGATGATTGGTGTTACTTGTTCACCCTTTTGGATATCTACATCTTTAATTTTTGATTTCCAAACAATTTCAGGAATTGAATTAATGTCAGTTCTTTCTAGATCAATACTTACACTTGTATCAAACTCTTCGCAAATTTTGTTCAAAAGCCTTTGTTTGATTTCAAGACTTGTTCTATGATGCCTAGTGATCCATAGACCCGGAATATCCGCAATGTCTTTAGTGGATTCCGCCGCAATTATGACAGCTTGATTTTCTAGTTTCCGTACTGACCCCATGTAGTATCTAAATGTTTTTTCCATGTACTCGAAATTTTTGATCTCTATGATGCAAGGCTGATATTTAAGTGCTTCTTCAATTTTCTCGTCAAAAAGCTCCTCCTTTAAATCTAAACTTCCTTGGACAATGACAACATTTTCACAAGGCCATTCCACATCACAATAGCCAATATACAAATGCATCACTGGTTTGTGTGGATATAATTCTACGTCCAAAATAGGCCTTGTCCATTTGCAAATAATCTCCAAAATTGTATTTTCTCTTAATAAAAGACATTCTTCGTCTGGTTCCAGTTCTTTAATTTTGAATTTTAAATTTTCATATAATATAGGCTGGCTCTTAGCTACAAGCTTAATTTGTTTGAGTAGATTATTTTCGATATCACCTGGGTTTTTGACAGGTTGATCAATAGTACAAACCACCCGTTTAGCATACTTCACAGTTATTGGAATTATATCTGTGGTTGATTTTGGAACTAAAATAGAAGATTTATCAGCATAGACATAATATGGCTGTGGCCCAAGACATAAAAGTGGCCCTCTCTTCGGAGCTACAACTAGTTCAAAATCAGATTTGGAACTGGCCATTTAAGTGCTCCTTGAAATTAAACTATCAAATGAAAACAATTTTTATTGTCGAAATGGTTACTAGTAGCTTTCACTCGTAAAATCAAATACATTCCCATCACGGGAGTATTGAATTGCCAGTTCTTGGATCAGATTTGAGAGGCTCTGTGATCCACAAACATAAACCCCTATCTTTTGATTTTGAAATGCAAAAGATATTCTCTGAAATATCTCATGAAAATTAGGTGGCCAATTTTTAGTTTTTGTAAATTTGCTTATATTTACGTGTGGTAATGAATGATTCGTGCTACTCAAAGATCTTTCGTCAATTTCGTTTTTGAAAAGATAGACGACTTCAACTTTAGGAATTTGAAAAATATTATTTTCAAAATCTTTTTCGAGTTTACTCATGAGGGCTTGAAAGGATGTCATTCCGATTCCCTGTGAAATTAAAATCAAAGTATTATAAGATCTAAAGTCAGAACTGGTTGTAAAATACGGACCCTCAATAATTATTTTATCATATCCCATTTCGATTGTTGTAGCCAAGCTTTTAGTCCAATCGCCAGTCACCTTCATTTCCAAGCTGAAACTGGCATCGGAGTGAATCTCGGACACTGTGAATGGATGGTATTCGTATTTGGACAAGTGCGGTGCATTTAGAAAAATATACGATCCAACAGAATGATCGCTTCCAATCGCAACATTATCGATAGTCAATTGTATAACTTCGCTGTTGATCCATTCATAAGCAATAATTTTGCCTTCACTGGATTTGAAATACTTAGATACATTGTATTCAATAAAATATAAAAAGAGGCTAACAGGAATAAATCTGTAACCATAATAATGACACTGCATTCCAATGAACTGATTAATGAAACAACTCGTTCCATGGAATAGGGATATAACCATTAAAGGAACAGCCAGGAAATGAGAAAAATAAAATAATTCAAAGTTTAGTCTCCTTAAGGGAATAGATGTAAGCATTAAAAACAATAAAACGCTCAATGCTAAGCCAGTGTAGCCAGGAAGTGTGTTGATTAATAATCGTTCCGGCTCGAAATCATTAAAATATAGAGTATTTCCGTATGTTTCTGCTACTTTGAGATAATTTAAGGTATGAGCAGCGACATGAATTACTGAATAGTATAGGATGTGATAACCAGCCAAATTATGGATATACATAACTTGCTTTAAAGGCAGAAGGTAGCGACACCAGCTTATTCTTAGGAATGATATGAGGTTTTTTGCAACGGGAATTGCAATGATTCCCAAATTTATATTGATGCCCATCGCGCAGCTTTTAGCAATTCTTATTAATAGCGGGTATGTAGAATAATGAATCATAGTGGCATTAATCATCAAAAGGGAACTAGAATAGTAGCATACTAGAATTATTATTTTCAGCTGATGATGTTTAATCCAAGCAACTTGATATTGTAAATCGAACATCGAGTTGCGGTTTCCATAGCCGAAAATTTTTGATGATACTGGACTCCAGTCAACACTATGGATTGAATCGCGCTTCAATAGTTTTTGATCCATTTTGCAAATTAGAACGGGAAACGTATTTACAAAGACTATTTACCCAATCAGGAAGATTGGTCATTAATTGATCACGAGAGTAAAGTCAAATTCTAAGGAACTCGTGGTATTCTTAAAAGTGCTTTATTCAGCGCTCGTTGTGAAATAAATTTACTCCTGATTTTCGTCTGCCTCCTCATCATCGGGCTGATGCTCCCAGGCAGCTTTTACAACTAGCTGACGTCCTTCGATTTCTTTTTCATTGAATAGACTGATGGCTTTTTTTTGGTCCTTCTCAGAAGCAAATTCTACAAACCCAAAACCTTTGCTTAAAACTCTTGTTCTAGTTTTTCTCGTAATTACCTGAGAATTCGTCACTGTAAGACCCTGCTCTTCAAACAATGTCTTCAAATTCTCGCTTTCATATTTCCATGGCAAATTTCCAACATAGACGTTGGTCTTCGTCGCAACTTTTTCTCCCTCAATAACCTTCTAAATAAAAAATTAGTACCGGTTTGCCACCCTTATAATTGGCACTAGGAACACGAGAACTCTCAGCAGCATCTCTTCCACCTCGGCCACGACCCTTTCCACGTCCTCTACGACCTCTGCTACTTCTTTTCTGCTCAGATCTTTCTTGTTGGACTTCGACTTTAATAGCTCTATCCAATAAAGTAGTTTGGTCCATTTTTGTAATTAGTTCATCAATGTCATCAGCCTCGATTTCCACATAACCATATCCCAATTTCTTGCCATTTCTTTCCTTGATCTCTACAGAAATAACTTTAGCGGAGTCTTTAAAATGATCTTTTAATTGCTCATTAGTAACCTCATAACTAAGATTACCCACGTACAACTTACAACCATTTTGTTCTTCTGACATTAGGGGAAGTAATCAATTATGATTTTATAGAAATTATTAAAGGATCAACGGCGTTAAAATATTCTCAAAACCATATATTGGATTATTTCAAATTAGTTGAAAGTCCCAATTGTTTTTTGCTTATCTGAAACTCTTGATGCTTAAACAAGTGCAAAGCGACATGAGTGCGTTTGTTCATAAAATTAGGCAAATTGAATGCGAACTAGAGCAAGTGAAAGACAGAATAAAAGAGGAAGATGGAAAAACAAGAGAGATACAATTAGAATTCCAGAGATTAGAAAAGCAATTAAAGAAGCAAAATTCTATCAATTCAAATCTAGAAAAAGAGGAGACATTGTTGAATTCAAAACTTAAAGATATGTATAGCATCTTGGAAAAAATTACTCAGACTCTCAACAGGCCTTGAAATTACCGTTTTTCATTACAATAAATACTTGTAGAATTTATTTAGGTGCATTGAAAATGAATAAATTATTTGTAGCTGCTACCGCCAAGGTATTTTCTTTAGGGTGCCAACTGGCATACAACATTTTCTTAGAGAAGTCCATTTCCTTGCTCACTATATTAATTCAAGATACCAGTCATTTTCTTTTTCAATTTTCTCTGTTTAAATGCTACTTTGTCTGCTTGCAAAACAGTTTCCGCACCTGTGTGAGCTCCATAAATGTGGAAATAATTACTATAGGATCCAGTCAAGCAATATTCCGAATCGCCTGACCAAGTGCATTCAAATTTATCAAAAATACAGTCATTTTCGTATAGGTCACACAGCTTAGATCGAAGCTGATCATGAATTGCGATTGAATTTACAGGCTTTGAATTATTTCGGATATCCCAAATTTTCAAATGAAGGTAGTCTCTTGCCAATAAGTAATTACCGTCAGGCGAAAATTGCACATCACTTATGCTAGAAATAATTTCGCTGAAAAATGTCCGCGCAGCAGGGTCCTCTTCCTCCCCAAAGTTGGTTGCATTTTGGTCTAAAAGAGCATTTTGTCTCATATCGCAAAGCTTAATGCATCCTCTAGAAATAGCATATGCGAGTATATTACAAGAGATGGGGTGAAATTGTGCGGCAGTTATCACCTCTGTCAATTCTTCCATATTCGGTGGCTTCATGTCTACAATGTTAAAGGATTTATCAGGGTGAGAAAGATCCCAAAGATTAACTCTTAAGTCGTCTGCACTCAAAAATGTACAGCCGTCACTATTAACACTGATGCTGTTAATATGATATGCATGAGCATGCTGAAACGATTTTTTAGGCTGGGCAGCAATTACTGATGGATTTCCTTTTTCGTAAATTTTCCACAGCTTTATAGTTTTGTCATTAGTGCTTAGTAAAAAATGGCCGTTTGTATTATATGGAAGCCATTTAAGTTTGTTGATTTTTTCTTCAATTTCTAAAGATTTTAAATAATCAAATTCAGGTTCATGACTTTGGAATTCAGTATAAAACTGATATTCTTTGAATTGCTGTTGTTTGGTGCCTTTTTGTTGTCTAAATAAGACGACTCGGCCACCCCTATCTCCCGTCGCTAAATATTCCCCAGACTTGTTAAATTGAATTGCACTTATTATATCAGATTCGGTATAAGAATCTTCGTTCTTTTCTCCGAAACATTGCACACACTGCCAATCTAAATTCATAAAAAACTGAAAATGAAAACTAGAAGTGTTTTATAACTTCTCCTATTGGTAAAAAAATAATTTTTCGCTCTTGCCTAAATTATGATTTGGATTATACACATCAATAGAAATGTAACGCTTTAAAGTAAAATAATTGTAAGCACCATGATTAAGGCAAAAATTAAATTTATTTATAAATGGTGGAGATGAAACTTTTAACTTTATTCATTGGATTTCATAATATTCGGCTAACTTTTAAATGTGGAATAGTTATATTCAATTATTAGATCTTACCACAAAACTCAATTTTCATCGCGTTATAAGCTTATAAGCCACTTGCATCTTGCTACAACATGAAATACGATATTAAAGCGAAAAGATATCTATATATTTATTTGGGGATTGCCATTTTATGTAATGTTCTAACTGGAGTTGTGGGTCCAGTATTTCAAATTTATTTTGGTCAAGTCATAGAAAAATTTATTACGACTGCTGATTCTACACAAGACTTAACACCGCTTTTATACATGATTGCACTTGGTTGCTTCAATTTTATGATTTTTTATATAGGTAAAATCGTTTTGCTGGTCAACTTTGATGTTGGTAAAATTATTCGCTTGAAGTTAAGCCATGCTTTGTTACTAAAAGACATGGACTGGTACACAGACATGGAAGGAAAAACATATGATAATAACGATGCCGTCACAAATGCCGAGCCAAATTTAGACAATGTCCCAATACTACAGGATCCTCCAACAAATCCCATCGGAAAACGAAATAATAATAACATATTTGATTTCGGCGTGGAAAATTATGATTCTGAGAAAATAAAAGATGTTGAGAGAGAAGAGAAATTAAAAATTTCCGAGAGAGGCAATAAGAATAGGCTATCGCAAGGGTTCACGGAACTACATTCATCTGATAAAATTGTCGAAGAGAAGCCTCTTCTTAAGCAGCCTGACTTCAGCAAATTTCCTGAAATGCCACCGGAGCTGAAAAATCAATTACCTCCTGGATTTGACATATCGAAAATGCCACCAATTCCACAAGAACTGCTCAAAGAATATGGACTTCCACCAAATTTTGATATTAATAATCCGCCTCCTATACCCCAACATATTTTATCCAAACTTCCTTCAGACTTTGATATCAATCAGTTGCCACCAGATTTCGATGTTAGAGATATACAGACACCCTTGCGGACCCCAACATCTCCAAAAGTAGGAAAAGGTAAGGATGGCGATAAGAATGCCTTAGGAGTTCCATCCCTCCTTGCAAGTGTTGGAGAAATTGAACAAATTGGAACGGTTCTATGTGAATTGGTGAATGCTATCACAACAGTCATAGCTAGTTTTTCAATTGCCTTTTTATTTGATTATAAAACGACTTTAGTCCAGTTGAGTGTGATACCGTTAATGCTAATGTTAGGGATCATTGTTATGGTCTATTATCAAAAAATAGGATTTTTAGAAACAGAATACAAAGCTAAGGCTAGTCATATTCTTGGAGATGCTATCACAAATATTACTACAATCATGACATTTAATTGTCAAGATTATATATATTCTCAATACGAAGAGCAGCTTTTAAAGATTTTAAAATTAGCAAAAATTTCGTGTGCAATTCTTGGTTTCACAGCGGGGGCTTTTATGTTTATCATGTACGGAATTACTGGTTTAAGCTTGTACTTTGCCAGCATTCAAGTTGAAAATCACGTCTTAACCGTTGCTCAATCAATTACAATATTTACTGTAATCTTAGGTGCCTTTGGTGCATTAGGTAAAATACCCATGAGTATACAGGGTCTATCTAAAGGAATGGGGGCTTGGAAAAGACTTAAACCAGTCATGCAATTTGAAGAAAAAGCACCGTTACGACAATTAGAGGATTTTAAAGGAGAAATTGAATTTAAAAATGTTAGTTTTAAGTATCCAAACCGAGACGAATACGCTCTTAAGGACGTCTCTTTTTTTATTCCTTCCGGCCACAATGTTGCATTTGTAGGAGAATCTGGGAGCGGTAAATCGACATGCCTTAATCTGCTTCTAAAGTATTATGACTATGAAGGTCAGATTTTAATAGATGGAGTTGATTTACGATCAATCGATGAGGTCTTCTTAAGAGAAAAATTTGGTTTAGTGGAACAAAACCCCAAACTATTTAATATGACTATAATTCAAAATATAATTTTGCCATATGGTATTTTCGGGTCAAAAGTGGAGCCTCAATATATGGATTTGGCAATTTATTGTTGTGAGAGAGCGTTTGCCCATGATTTTATCACAAAATTCCCTGATGGATATTTTACATTAGTTGGAGAAAAAGGTGTCACTATGAGCCAAGGACAAAAGCAACGAATTGCAATCGCACGCTCATTAGTTAAAAGTCCACAAGTTTTACTTTTTGATGAGGCAACGTCTGCTTTGGATGCTTTATCAGAAGAAATTGTCCAGCAAACTATAGATGATGTCAAAGAAGGACGCACCTGTATTCAGGTATCTCATAGAATTAGCAGCATAAAAAATTGTCAGGAAATTTTTGTTTTTAAAGACGGTCTCATTGTAGAATTTGGTACTTTTGATGCTCTTTGTGATGATAAAGGCTACTTTTATGAACTTGTTCAAGGTCAGACTATAAACCAAATTTCCCCGACTTCAGCGAAAAAGCGAAATGTGTCTGTTTTTAATGATCTGGAAGTCGATTCAGAGATTACGGAAAAGGGTAAAAGTAAGATCAATTTTACTAAAATTTATAAGGAATCAAAAATCAGAAACCCTGTTTTTAAATACTTGGCCAAGCAAATCTACCATAGACCTTATATGTTTACATTTGGTCTAGTTGGTTCTTTTGTATTTGGGATGATAATGCCGTTGTCAGGATACTTGTTTTCTAGTATTATCGGCTATCTTGGACATCCTGAATTTAGACAGCAAATCAACGAATTTTGTCTGTACTATCTTTATATTGCTGTGGTTGCTTTTGTTGGACTTGGGACTACCTTTTTCTTTTTAACTTATTTATCAGTGTCATTCTCAACAAAATTTCTACCAGCTATTTTTAGAAGCTTATTATACGCTGATATGGCTTATTATGATGATCCTACTAATAGCAGTTCTCAGCTTCAATCTAGAATAGAGGAAGATTTGCAAAGAATCGAATTGGCCAGTGGAAATTTGATTGCACAAGTTCTTCAAAATACTGTTACGTTTGTTGGCGGTTTTATTTTTGCGTTGTTGGTATCCCCAATTATTGGTGCAATTTGCTGTATATTTTTATTGGCATTAAGCATTGGAAGCTACTTTACAAGCAACGTCGCCAAAAGATATAATGATTTATTGGTTTTAAAAAAGATTGAAGCGAGTGGCCTTGTGGCAGATTGCTTGGGCAATATTCGAATTCTGAGATCTTTAAACTGTCACGATTTTATTCTTCAACAGTATGATGATCTAATTGAATCTCAAAGAAAATTAGTCTTATATATGTTGTTTGTTATCGGATTGTTCGATGGTTTGATTAGTTCCCTTAGGGAATTTCTGTTCCCACTTATATTTTATATTGGCTACATTTTAATGAATTACAAAATAATCACCGGACCCCAGTTAATTCAACCACTCTTCATCATCCTGATGTCAAGTTCTTCGGTTGACTCCTTGTTAGGTTCGTACAGAACTTTTTTACAAACAACAGATAGTGCTGCGCGATTTTTTGAGCTTTTGGAACAAAAGCCAAATATTGACTTACTTAAATCTGGAGAAAAACCTGTGGACATTCAAGGTGATGCACAATTCCAAAATGTTTCGTTTCAATATTTGACCAGACAAGAACCTGCAATCACAGATGCAAATTTACATATCCAGCATGGTGATCGAATTGGTATTGTTGGAGGTTCAGGATCGGGAAAAACTACGATTGCAAAATTACTATTAAGACTTTATGATCCAGATCAAGGCAATGTTTTGATGGAATGCGTCAACGCAAAAGACTGGGATGTTCACTATTTAAGATCTAACGTGTTGTTTATAAGCCGTGATGGTGTATTTAGAGATACAATCAAAAATAATATATTATTGGGAGCCACCCCCACGGAACTTGATCAAGTATTAAAAGCTGTGAATTTATATAAATGGATTCAAGACCTTCCCTTCAAGGCAGACACTATGATCGATGCTAATAGTGTTAGCGGGGGCCAGCTGCAGCGATTATTAATGGCAAGAATTTTAATAAGAAAGCCCAAAATCTTGATATTAGACGAGGCTCTTTCTGCTTTGGATCAAGAAAATGAGGAATTTATGATGGAATTGCTTGACCAAATGAATTGCAGCATAGTTATAATTTCCCACAAACTTAGCTCTGTGGAAAAATGTGATCGAATTTATGTTGTGGAAAATGGCGAGATTGTGGAGCAAGGGACACATAATGACCTTTACAGAAAAAGAGGTAGCTACTATAAACTAGCATCTCTCCAAGAGTTATAAATAAAACAGGTTTATTGCCAAGTTTTAAAGAATCCCTCAATTTGGGCCTTCAATTCACCTTCGATCGATTTGTCCAATTGTCCTTTTGATCTAATCTTTTCAAGTACTTCTTTTCCGGTTTCTCTCATGTACGGTAAAAATGCTTTTTCAAACTCAGTGATTCTTTTAGTTTCAACTTTATCTAAAAATCCATTCACACCACAATAGATCAAAGCCACCTGGTCTTCAACAGGTAGAGGCTTATACTGATCTTGCTTTAATAATTCAGTTAGTCTAGCACCTCTATTTAATAAGAATTGGGTAGATGCAT
Source organism: Sanchytrium tribonematis (assembly GCA_018985235.1). Classification (NCBI taxonomy): domain Eukaryota; kingdom Fungi; phylum Sanchytriomycota; class Sanchytriomycetes; order Sanchytriales; family Sanchytriaceae; genus Sanchytrium; species Sanchytrium tribonematis. Next base: position 25,024 of record JADGIG010000055.1, read on the forward strand.
CCAAGTCACTACCAAATTGTGCGAATGCAGCAACTTCACGATATTGAGCCAAAAATAATTTCAAAGAGCCAGCAACTTGCTTCATAGCCTTTAATTGTGCTGCGGAACCTACACGAGATACACTTAGACCAACATTAATAGCTGGTCTTACACCTTTAAAGAATAACTCTGCTTCCAAGAAAATTTGACCGTCAGTGATCGAAATGACATTAGTTGGAATATAAGCAGAAACATCACCTCCTAAATTAATATGTTGTACCTTGAGTTTCAATGACTGGAAGTGCTGTCAAAGAACCGGCCTTGAATTCATCATTCATCTTTGCAGCTCTTTCCAATAATCTCGAGTGCAGATAAAACACATCACCAGGGTAAGCTTCACGACCAGGAGGACGTCTTAACAATAAAGACATTTGACGATAAGCAACAGCTTGCTTGCTCAAATCATCGTAAATAATTAATGAATGCTTTCCGTTATCTCTAAACCACTCACCCATAGCACATCCAGAATATGGAGCTAAGAATTGAAGTGGAGCAGCCTCGGATGCTGTAGCAGCGACTACAATCGAATATTTCAAAGCATCATTTTCTTCTAACGTTTGAACAAATTGGGCAACTGTAGATCTCTTTTGCCCGATCGCAACGTACACACAATAAAGTTTTTTGGACTCATCGGAGCCCTGGTTCCATTTCTTTTGATTTAAAATAGTGTCCAGAGCAACAGCTGTCTTTCCTGTCTGACGATCACCAATAATTAATTCTCTTTGCCCTCTACCAATTGGCACCATACTATCAATACATTTAATGCCAGTTTGCATAGGCTCATGTACAGATTTTCTTGGAATAATACCAGGAGCCTTCAATTGTACTCTAGTTCTAGTAGATGATTTAATTGGCCCTTTCCCATCGATAGGATTGCCGAGAGCATCAACAACTCGACCTAATAGCTCAGGACCAGTTGGAACATCGACGATATTTCCAGTTCGCTTCACAGTGTCTCCTTCTTTAATTAATCGATCATTTCCGAAGACCACAACACCGACATTATCAGCTTCCAAATTCAATGCCATTCCTTGAAGTCCACTGCTAAATTGCACCATCTCTTCTGCTTGTACATTTTTTAAACCATACACACGAGCAATACCATCTCCGATGCTTAATACTCGACCACTTTCTTGTAATTCGGGCTGGTTTCCAACTATTTTACCCTCCAATATACTGGTTAATTCTGCTGCTTTTGGCTTTTGCAAACGTACCAAGCTTGTGACTCTCGCGAACATTTTGTCTCAAAGGGACCTCCGTGATTTTTTGCATATCCAAAAATCATTAGAGACATGTAAAAGTTAATGCAGGATGGATCAAGGTCTCAAAAATCTTTATTTTGAATGAACAATTATAATATAAATTATAAAGGAGATGCCTGCTGATACCAAATGACACATCCGACTTTCACTAGAGCTTCAAAATCTGCCTTGGATCAACGAAGCAGAGTCTTGGCTCTGTATAGAGAAAGTTTGAGAAGTGCTGAGACCATGTGCAAATCATATGCTATCAATTATCCACCTTCGGTGATAAAAAAAACTATTCGTCATCTTTTTGATGAAAATGCCCATTTTGAAGGCAAACAACTCGACGCAGCTTTGCTTAAAGGTCAAATGGAATTAAGAGAAGCATTAATGATTTGGAAGCAACCAACTCATATCAACAGATTAATTTCAAAATACTTGAACCATCAACAGACTTCCAACAATCCCAAATCTGGATTTTTGCAAGACTTTATCACAGGAAAAATTCAGTAAAACAATTAGTATTTATTCTGATAATTCTTCCACTAAAGGCTCGCTAGACTGTAGCTGTTCCATTTGGCTCTGAGGTGTTTGTGGTGAGTCTAAAGCAATGACATGAACTAATAATTGAAACACTTTTTCTGGCAAGGATTTTTGATACAATTGAATCAACTCTTGGGGAACAGGATAAACTTGCAAACCAGAATAAAATAGAACGCAAGCAGTCTCTAAATCCTGCACATTATTTGAGGTACATAATTGTTCACCTTTAGCCAATACTTCCATGAAAAACTGCTCTTTTTTCTGAGGATCTGTTGGAAGATCGACTTGCTTGTACTGCGAGAGGACTCTGTTGGCGGACTCCAAGATTTTTTCGCGAGAATGCAAAGGTTGTGATTCCAGACGCATTTGGTCAACCATTCGTTGTTCATTTTTTAATTCATTTCTAAACTTGTAATCCGTTCTTCTTTTGTAATCAAAATAGATGCAATATGAAATGAGACCGATGGCAACTGTTGAAATTGACGCTGCTTGAAAATAATTGACCGTCATGTTTCAACCCCGTTGTGCTCAAAATTGTCAGTGAATCTTACAGAAAATTACACAACCGAATAATTTATTTACAATTAGTTTTTAGCCCGTTCTTGTAATCTACTCTCGTATCCATCTGATCCGTGTTGAACGATCTCTCATGAGCAATCCACTTTGGAGCGTCACTAAAAATTCTCATCGCTTTTATATACATATTATCGTCTAGGCTAAATCGGTGGTATATACCCGCGGGAATGATAACGAAATCTCCCTTTTGGATTGATATGCGCAGCCAATTATCTTTCTCATTTCTAACATCAAAAAATCCAGATCCTTCCAAGACATATCTCATCTCATCGTCTTCATGCAAATGCTCCACGTAAAATTTCTCAAGCAAAGATTTCAAACCTGGAGTCTCATGTGATAAAGTCACTATATCCTTATTTGCATGAATGGAAATGTCTTCCATTCTACAATTTCTGATAAGGAAAACTCCTAATTTACACAAACTCTCATCGCCTTTATTCATGAGGGAGCTTGAGATCATTTTAAATATTCAAAACGATTAAAACGTCTAACATGTGAAATCCAATATTCACTTGCCAAGATTTGAGACGTAGTCATAAAACTTAAAATGATTTATTATACATTCGAGTGTTCTGAGGTCTCTTTGGCAACAGATTTTCTCTTAGATTCATTACTTTTCGTTGAATTAGATTTTCCCTTGAATAAATCCACCCAAGATTTCCAAATATCATAATCTTCTTCATCGTCCTCGATATCTTCACGCAATTGCATGATGCTAACTGGCCTGGACCTTCTATTATCGCCGCTGCTTTTGGCGCGTTCTCGCCTTCTTTTTAATCGTCGCATATACTTCCGCATATAATGGTAAAATACAATTAAACGATTAATGACTGCAACTAAATGAATGGGACAATAGATAAGCAGTGTCCAACAAAGTATAGTTGCCGCACTTGAGTTACTACCATCTTTCAAGTCGCCAAATAAATATGCATATTCAAAACTCATTGCGATTAGACAAACGTGTGAAAACATCGCAATGATATTAAACTTGTGGTAAAATCCTGTAAAGCCCATAAGTGCTGCCGCTAATAGTAGATAACCAATTCTACCTGTGCCATTTCCGACGTCATACACAATGCATAAAATGGCAATTGTGAGATTTACTGTATATAATGCAGTCAAGTCGTGTCGAATATTGTTATTAATAACTCCTGGCATTGGGATGCAATTGATGTTGAGATGTTTAATAACAAAACTTGAACAATCGTGATTGGTGTACATTTGATTATTTTTCCTTAGACAGTCTTTGAGTTTTAAGTTGGTGATTAGAAATTCTCTCGAGAAAAAGACAATAATTTGATTCTAATCAATCCAATATTAACCATTTTAAAAGGAAGATGATTCTGATGGATAATCTACTCGTCAGTTTCAGAAGGGCTCCCAATAGATTTGTAAGGTAATTTGGTTATGCCAATCAGATGAGTCGTTGAATTGCAATTAAAACCAGA